>CAUEEP010000734.1:0-106628 GCA_958450365.1 Mesorhabditis belari
CTTTATCCACCATTAGGAACTTTGAAAATCAACATTTATTTAGCATTAACAATAAATAAAAAAGACATCAAGAATTGTGAACATAACAACTAATAATCTGATATAGCACCGGACCGGTTAACGGTGTTTTTAGGGTTTTACAATATGGCCTTTCTATTGCAAAAGAAAATGGCTCGATATCTCCACCCATTCTCCATAAAACTTCTTTTTGGGGGGTGGATAAAGAAATATGAAACGGACTGTAGTAAGCGAGTCTTTTTTCTATCGTAATAGGACCGGAATTCTTCGAAAAAACCCCAAAATGAATGTATAAGGGTTTTTTTGTTCACAAATTCTTTAGAGAAGTGATTCAATGATTCGATTGTTTGCCGAGCTTGTCGAGTATTTCAGTTGCTTTATATAAAATGAAAAGGATTGAAAACAAGAAGATTCCATCCTTCATTATCACTCTAAAATGCGCAAATGGTTTCTTTTCTTGACTTATTCTGTTATTGGGATTTTTGCAGTAAGTTATTCAATTTGAATTTTTCAATTTATAGAGAGATTTGATTGTATCTTTTACAATAAACCATCCAAATTCTAAGATTAGAGATAGAGATACAGTACTGGACAATGAAATATCATATTTGAAAAACGATCGTCACTTTGTAGCTCCCTTGTCTTTGAGTTTAAACTATTAGTGTTATACATTTTCTGCAAGCTCATTTCAAGGGTTACCCAATGGTAACACTAATATTTAGAAACACTAATATATTTTTGACGCATTTCAGTGCGCACGAGATGGGATACTCAAAATTTTTGATTTGCAAAGCTGTTTTTCTTTATGATAAAGTGCTGGAATCGCTCTGAAAATACGATTTTTGGAATCTACGCAGAAATTTACCTTAGAATAATCAATATTTGTAAATTGTATCACAGTTTCATAGCAAAAAAAGCCACATTTGTGAAATTCTCACTTCTTGAGCGGTCAAGCGAGGAAGAAGCTGGAAAACAAATATTTAACAAAAATGTAGTACATGAAGAAGTAACAAAAAAGGTAACAATAATGAGAAAACTCCAGAGCACACAATGGAAATTTCAATATTTAGTAGCAAATCCTTTACAGCTTGATTTACCGCTTTACAGCTCGATTACAGCTTGACATCACATAAATACAGAAATTTCCATTGTGTGCTCTGGAGCTTTCTCATTATTGTTACTGTTATTGTTATTTTGTAATTCCCTAATTAAGAAGATAGAGAACTTGTACTATTTATTCAATGTTTAGAACACCGGATGTGGCAATGATTACCCAAACAATCAGAATTTCGGATATCGATTCGGGTACTCGACTTATTATCGACCAGGATATGCCAGAAACTTTAACGTTTACCAAGGACAGTCACAATCTACTTATCAAAATCAACAGCAGTCTACTTATCAACAGCCAGAGATATACAATCAAGGGCAAGGACTAAACCCAATTTTTCCACCGAATTTACCGTCTCCTCAACCAACGCCCATTCAAACCACACAAGAACCCGTTGAAACGACAGAAGAACCCATTCAAACAACACAAGAACCCGTTGAAACGACACAAGAACCCATTCAAACGACACAAGAACCCATTCAAACGACACAGGAACCTGTTCAAACGACACAAGAACCCGTCCAAACGACACAAGAACCCGTTGAAACGACAGAAGAACCCATTCAAACAACACAAGAACCCGTTGAAACGACACAAGAACCCATTCAAACGACACAGGAACCTGTTCAAACGACACAAGAACCCGTCCAAACGACACAAGAACCCGTTGAAACAACACAAGCACCCATTCAAACGACACAAGAACCCATTCAAACAACACAAGAACCCGTTGAAACGACACAAGAACCCGTTGAAACGACAGAAGAACCCATTCAAACAACACAAGAACCCATCCAAACGACACAAGAACCCATTCAAACGACACAGGAACCTGTTCAAACGACACAAAAACCCGTTGAAACGACACAAGCACCCATTCAAACGACACAAGCACCCGATCAAACGACATCTACTCCGATTGTACCGAAATGTCCCAAGAATTCAGAAACTTGGAAAGCCACTTGCTATCTGGTAATTTTTAGAAACATTCATTGAACAATATTGAACATTGAACAAGACATTGAACCAATCATTAAACCTTCGAGCAGAAGAAGGAATTTCCAGCTTTATTAGAGTTTTAATATTTATTATAGCAATTTTTTGAAAGACTAACTATAAATGCAAACTTAGCTGATGACTGAAGACATCGGGATCACTTTTTGGCACGCCGAAGGAAAATGCAATCATTGGGCTAAGGACGGACATCTTGCCTCAATTCGTTCAGAAGAAGAAAACAAACTCGTCACGGGTAAAAAAGATCATTTTTTTTCAATTAAAAGCTTTTTAGACCTTGCTGCAAAGAAAAATATTGATAAAGAGCAGCCATGGATCGGTGGAATGATAGTTAGTTCGAATAGGTTAGAACAGAGCAACATTACTTTAGTCAGAAGTAGTCGGCGGCTGGGCCTGGACCGATTTTGATCCGTTTGCGGATTTCGCGGGTTACCTAACCAATGTCCCCGCTGGTCAAGGTCTAAATTGCCTTCAAGTAATTTTTTGATTTGGTTTTGTTTTAAGTAAAACGTGTTTAAAGATTTTTAAATCTACATACAGTTGACTCTCTCTATAACAGAATTCTATATAACGGAAAACTCTATATAAAGGAATGGAATTTTGGTCCCCGCCGACGTTAAGCTATATAAAACGGCACTCTAGATAACGGAAAGATCTATATAATGGAAAAATTATTTGGTCCCTTTTATTCCGTCATAGAGAGAGTCGACTGTACACGACAATCCAACTCACTGGTGGGCCGTACTAATGACGATTATTTTTGGTCTTAACTCAAGTTTTTGAGTGCTTTTGTTATTTATTTTGCAGAAAGTTCTCGGTAATTTTGTACTAGTTTTCAAGAGGAGATTCAGCGCTATCGAATGAGCTATAATAGTTTAGTTTATCATTGAATGTTCAAATCAGTAAAACAGTAACGACTACACGACTACCTAAGCCAGATTCCTTGCGTTTACGTGATATTTCCAAGGGAAGGTCAACTGGGTGATAAACCAATCGACGCAGAATTTCATGCTGATTCTGAATCTGCTTTCGGTTTTTGCAAAATGACATTCTATCAAAAGTTATGAGCGCTCTAACTTTTACAAGGAATTTTCTATTTCCAACTAAAAAAGATAAGGGACATTATAGTCGAATTTACCGCAATACACAAGCAGAAGTCGTGGTGAAGGGGCAGTGAACTAGAATGTGAAGTGGAGGCTCTCTGGTTCGAGTCTCTACCAAGAATGTTTCTTTTCTGCCATTGTTAATTTATCTTGTTTTTATTTGTTAAAATCAATTTTTTTTGTGTGAAAATAGAGTAAAAGAGGATTGTTTTTAGAAAGGAGAACACTCAAGTTGGTTAAAGCAAAAACTTTAACTTTAAAGGTTAAAACAAAATAAAATATTCTTGTTGGGGAGTTGAACCAGAGAGCTTTCGCTTTGTATTTTAGTTCACTACCACTTGACCACGACTTCCGTTTTCTGTATTGCAATAAACTCGTCTATGATCTCACAATAAACGACGACAATAAACTGACCCTTTTTTGTTGAAACTAGAAAATTCTTTGTAAAAGTTAGAGTGCTCATAACTTTTTAAAGGGTTCCATTTTGCAAAAAGGGAAAGCAGATTCGGAATCAGCGTGAAATCCTGCGTCGAATGGCATAGGTTACATTTTGATCAGTTATCTGGGCCAGACAACCTTCCCTTGTGAGTTATTTTTGTGCTTTTAGTTATCGAGCAACAACAACAACTCTCCAGCTGATTTTAAGTTGGGAAAATGGATTGCAAAGAACTGTGAAACAACGTCGAAAGTTTTCGTCTGCAAAAAGCCACTCATGTAACCGGAAAAATCAAAATTGAAAAAAATTAGAACATTTCTATTCAAATAAACTGTTTTTCTTTGAACAACAAGCAAATTTAATGATCAAATTGTTTAATTACTTTTTGGTTTACTGTGCCTGGTCTTGGAAACGAGTTTTTTCAGTTTACGGCAATCTGTGACACCTATCTATTAGGTTGTCGGATTATGAATTGCCGTTGTCTTTTTTGCTTTGTATTTTTTTTTCAAATAAATTTTTGTGGTACTTTTTAAACTATATTAAAGAGCGTTTTATGCCGCGTCGATTGATATATTATTCGTCTATATTTGCTTAGATTTTTAATATAAATTTGTCTTAGGAAATGAACGACATCAAAAATAAAATGCGGATTTGTTTGTTGTACGACTTCAAACAAAGAAAAACAGCGGCAGAATCCCATCGCTCTATAAGCAATGCATTCGGAGAAGATGTTATCAACGAACGTCAATGTCGCAATTGGTTTCAGCGCTTTCGGGACGGCGACGAGAGCTTTGAAGACAAAGAACATGAGAGGCGACCAAAAACTGTGGACGATGAGGAACTTAAAGCAGCCATCGATTCTGATCCTGCCCAAACGACACGAGAACTTGCTGAGAGGTTCGGTTGTCATCATTCCACCATTGCTGACCACTTGCATGCCATTGGTAAGGTGAATAAATGCGGTAAATGGGTGCCTCATGAACTAAGCGATTTGAGCAAAACAACGCGAATCAATATGGCCGGAATTCTTTTGCGTCAAGCCAAGAACAGTGGTTTTTGAGTCGATTGTCGTCTGATGAAAAGTGGATATCCTTTGATAATACCACTGAAAACGACAATGGTTGGACCCTGGACAAACCCCAAAACCGACTCCAAAACCAGACATCCATGGCAAAAGGTGATGCTATGTGTTTGGTGGAATAGCAAAGGATTGGTGCATTTGAAGTGCTAAATTCTGGTCAAACGGTTAATGCGGACCTCTACAAGAACAATTAAGCCGCGTCGATCAATCGCTTCGTCGACAGGGAGTGGAAACATCGTCAACAAAATTGCTCCATGACAACGCGCGTCCACACACCGCAAAAGTAACTCTGAAAAAAATTGAAGAATTGGGCTGGGAACTTCTGCCTCACCCGCCATATAGCCCAGACCTTGCGCCATCTGATTACCATTTGTTCCGGTCGATGCAGCATTCCTTGGCCGAAAAAAAATTCAAAAACCGCGATGAAGTCCAAATTTGGGTGGCCAATTTCTTTGAGTCACAGCCGGTCGAGTTCTTCAACAAGGGTATTCATTCTTTGCGTGGACGTTGGCGAGATGTCATAGATATCGATGGAGAATACCTTTTAGATTAAAATATTTTTGTATTGATTTTATAATAAAATTACTTTTTGATAAAAACGGCAATTCATAATCCGACAACCTAATATTTGCTATTTTTTGGTACCTATTTGGTACCTATTTAGCACCTATTCAGTAAAAGTAAAACATTGTTAAAATCTTTTACGCCCACGTAGCTGAACATTTGTTGAAATACCTCGTTTTACAAATCCTTTGCTTTACATGTACACTCATCAGCCTTTCAAAAGCACCTGCCTACAAGTTTTCTTTCTATAAACAAAGATTTATGAAAAGTGATCATATTAGAGTCAAAACCAGCTAACAAATTCAACTTTGGGATTTGAAACGATTTGATTCAACCAATGATAGAAGAACCCGGTGCCAGGATGTTCTATCATGTTCTATCCACCATTTCTACTCTTCTTTCATTCTTTTGGATGTGGATGATATTAAAGCATTCTCCTAAAGAAATGAAGGATTTCAAATGGCTTCTTATCAAATTGGCGGTGGGTTTGAGTTCTAGAAACAAATTGGCAATCAATTGGTAAGCCACAAAGCTAGCTGGATTGTAGAACTTGTTTTATCAAAGTTGTGGTAATCAAAGTCTAGGCTCTTATCAGAATTAGAAATCTGTTAATTTTAATCTCTTGTTTGTTGTTTACAGCTAATGGAAGAACTCTTTGCAATATTTCTCGGTGGTGTCCTGGCCTGTGATCCGTTATTCCCAGCTTCCGGAGCTGCCGTTCTTGGATTAGCTTACTATTTTGGACAACCGGGAGCACATTTTGGGGTAAAGCAGCGAAAGAAATTTTTTACAATTCCGTACAGATGGCAGGTGCATTTTTCTTCGGAATGTCAATATTTTTCTCGATCAATAACTGTGTGCGTATACGTGGGATGGTTCTCAACGGGCAAGAGCACATTGTTCGGGCTTGTGCGAAGCCGTACATTGGTATGAAATGAAAGCTGGGCTTGCTAAACACCTTCGGGGGTTTTTAGCAGTGCCGCCAGCTGTGAAAAAGCACTTATATCTCTACTTTGAATAAAGATATCAAAAAACTAATCACAGATTCAAATTCGGACAAACTCTGGCTACAAAATAAGTCAAAATTTAATCAATTTCAAGCAACTTATGTAGCTTTATATGTCAACTTATGTAGCTTTATAAAAATTTCTATATGGTAAATGCTAAATACCGGTAAATCCGATACCGATAACATCAAGGATCCACTAGAGCTTGAAGATCAAGATCATCTACAGATGATTTAAAGCTTTCGAGACTATCGGACTCTCTGAAAACTCCGGGGAGTCGATTCCAACAGTAAAAAAAAGAAATCAGATTGTAAAGGCATTACTTGTAAACTTATTGAGCTAAAAATAAAGCACTAACTAGCCTAAATCAATATCTCTCAGGTATTCCGATAACAATGGGCTTAAAGATGGTGATGGGTGCTCCATTGATCACCTCAATGTATTTAGCACTTGAAGAGCCACAGGTCTTTCTTTTCATCAGAATAATGAAATCAGTTTTTACAGCAATTCATTGACCGAATGATCGCAACTGGGGACTATCAATATATTGCATTTTACGCGGTTCAAAAAGATACAGTCTGGTTGAGTATCGACACTTCTTCCACATCGGGAACTGTTTTCATAATGGTAACCTCAAGCAAAGCCTAAAAGCTGAACAATATCCTAGTCTAACAAACAAAATAACAACAACAACAACAAACTATTTTAGACCCTAATTTTTGGTCTACTTCTTATGTATTTGGTGAACGTCGTGGCTTCATTGCAATTGCTTCGAGGATTGCGAGCTCATCAAGCTCTCATGTCTAAGTCAATCTACAAGGCTCATCTATCAATTTTCTACATGTTAGCCTCACAGGTGACAGAAAATTTGCAGAAAAATCTTTCGATTTACAGAATATCTACCCAATCTTCGTCTTGGTTCTCCCAGTCGCTTTCACGGCTTTCAGCCTTGCAATCAATGATCATGCAATCCTGGCATCAAATGTGTACAAGCACTATATGTCGAGTGGATTGATAATTTATCCAGTAAACTGTTTAATTAGCAAAATAACTACTGTATTTCCTCTAATAAACGCTATTAGACTTTAGACCCCTCGACGCCTCGAATTCCCCTCGACCAACTTTAGACGCCTCGTTCTAAGCCCCATTTTCCGTTATTTTTATATTTAATATACCAAAAGAAAGAAGACATTAAGGGCTATCTTTTGGTACATTAAACATAAAAATATCTCAAAGTAGAGCTGAGAACGATGCCTCTAAAACTGGTCGAAGGAGAGACGTTTATTAGAGAATTTTTATATTTAATATACCAAAAGAAAGAAGACATTAAGGGCATCTTTTGAAAATAAAATAAAAAATCTCGGCAAGAACGATGCGTCTAAAATTGGTCGAAGGAGAGGCGCTTATTAGAGGAAATAAGGTATCATCTTTCAGGCTATGAGCTGCATCGTTTCAATATTGATTATGAAACCTTATCGAGATTATGTGAGAAAGAACATCTTTCGAATCAAAGATCCTGTATTAACAGTTGAACCAACGCTGAGTAGTGCGGCTCAAAGGTTTGTCGACTTTGAATGAGTTTGCAAAAGTAATAAGTTTAGATGGGGAACGAACTAAAGTATTATTCCGTTTTGAAAAGTATGATGGTTTCAAAATTCTTGACTGAATTTGAATTTTGAATGAATGACAATAATTCCTTGCCAATAAATGTTTATCTTGAGTTGCTGTAAACTTTATTGGTCAACGATAATTCTTGAAAACAATCACATTCAATCAGTTCTTTGCACAAAGTCCTTTAGCGACAACGCATTTCGAACCGGCTGGGCAAGCCGAGCAAATCGTTCCATTCTTGTAGATTGGCACTCCAACAGTCAAGCCTCTGAAATTCAAAGTATTTTGTCAATTTTGATAGATTTTAGCGTCCAATCTTGAACTTACTTGGCTTTATAGTGACAGACAACAACAAAACTGTCCTGTGGTTGATAGGTGGCAAAAGCGCAACCGATAGCATAGGTGTTTGCAGCAAAGAGCTATAAGATCAACGAATAGGCAGATTATCCAGCCAATACTTGGCACAAGTTTAGTTTAGTACCTGATAAGAGTTATCTTGGCCTGAGAAAGCGATCGGATCGCTGGGCTTCGTGTATTTGATATTGGGAAGGCCCCATTTCTTGTAGAAGCTCCATTGAAACATAGCATTGTCAACTAAAACGTGATCGAGTTAACATAGAGTTAGAAAATGATTCAAGTTTGCTGATAACTATTCACATTTTGTTTTCGGAGCCAGATTTGCTGGCGTCATTGGTCCAACAGCCAATCCATAGTGATTTTCTCCGACACCAGCTGGGAGAACAGCATTCAAGTATGGATATGTTGCTGTCTCGCTGCTGTTCTTTGAAGCAGCTCTTCTTCCAGCCGATGCAGCCAATGTTGGGTCCCAAACCTGCAAATTCAATCTTAGGGTCATCTTTCATCAATTTGCCACTAACCAATTGATACATATTCGTAGCCTTCGGATATTTCAGTCCAGCCGTTCTCTTCGTTCCATCAATTCCATTTTTCCAAGCGACTAATCCTTTAGCGACATTTGAACGAATATTGTTGTGAGTCTAAAGCAAAGAAAACTCATATTGAGGATTACAGCATACGTTCACAATGTAGGTCTGAAGAGCTGGCGCAAACACGGTGTAAGCTGCTGTGGCCACTGAAAGTTTGGAATAAGAGAAAGATCGTCGAACCAAACGGTAGTTAACTATTGTAGTCTACCGTAATCCCTAGCTTTCCGTACAACGGACTTACTTTCTATGTTTACTACGGACTACGTGAACTTTTATTTGTCCATCCAAAAGTTCAGTACCCAAATCTCCATTACAAATCTGAGTTGAATTAAAAGGCTTAAAAAATCAGTCAAGTAGTTTTGTAGTTTTTGTAGTCAAGTAGTTATCTAAATCACAAACCCGTGACAAAAGTAAAGAACAAAATGAGGCTGTTCATCTTGAAGAAAGAGTACTTTTCGATACTTCTCTGAAACCCATCCCCTATTTATATTCATCTAATCCACCCACTTCACTTCATTTTTGGTCATCCAATCGAACACGATGATCTCCAATCCATTGTTCCCCACTTTTGTGGGTACATTTTTGCTATTATTGGACTTTTGAGACACAAAACTACACAGCTGATTTGAAGTTTCTAGTTTGAAAAGTGAAAATTCTGGTCAACAATTGAATTTTTTTTGCAGAGAATCGGTTTTGGTTTTGTTTTTGCTTTCGCTCACGCACTAGACGAGCCTTTTTTCAATTCAAACACCCACGGCAGGCTAAAATTGAAATTTCAAGCTAAAATGTTTTTGAATTTTCCTGACCCTAAGCTTATAGTATGGAAATGTTTTTGGATTTCAAAGAACATTAAATTCTCGAACTACAAACTACAAAGGTCTTAAAGATTCAGAGAAAGATTCGGTTTACAGTTTTTGTTACAAATCCCAATTTAGACTCAGTGCTTTTGCTATTTTAGAACAAAAATAGTGTGTTCTTGGTGAAATTACAACAAATTGATTTAACACTTTTAGCGGTCCCTCAACAACAGAAAAAACGTCATTATGCAAAAGATCAAAAAACTTTTTTAGGCAAGAACAAAACAAGCGCTAAATAAAGTTCTAAAGTTTATTTTTGGATGAATCAGCCGTAAAACATGTACAGGCGAGATGTCATTGGAACAATATGTTCTCCATCAAAAAGGAAAGTAAAATTTATTCCGAACTTTTTCCAAATTTGTCCCGACATTGCCCAAGATCAGGGTACTTACAGCGAAGCTCACAGGCTGAATCTTTGGCGCAAGGTTGTAATGGATATTGGCCAGTCCTGAGATGATTCTCCTGGAAGACTTGACTCAAAAAAGTCTCTGGACTCTTGGCCTGCCTTGCTACTTGCCCTCCCGGTTAGAATAACCCTGATAACTAAAATCATTCTACAGCTATTCTACAACGATTTTTGTAACCTCCCATTTACTGGTACCCGTCAGAAAATGTCGTCGTTTAAAATGAGACTCGCCGACTTTCTCACACCAATAATTATGTCTTCTTTCTGGTGGCACAGCTGAAAAGGGAATTTATCATGTTGTAATAGCTGTAAACACCTACAATTAGATTTAAAAAAATTAGCTCCATTGCCACTATTACCCAAGACGACTAAAAGAAAAACGGCAAAAACTGGCTAATGAAATCTTTCATTTTTAAAGCTGAAATGTCTTTGCTTGTCTTTATGTTTCAATTATTTATTCTAAATAATCCAAAATTACGTTGGAGGGTTTTTAACGATTTTTAATCTAAAAATGGGTTATCAAATTGGTATTGTGTCAAAAATAAAAATTTAAAAAAAAAAAAAATAATTTTTTTTTTAAATTAAAAAAGAGGGGGGAGAAGGGGTTTTTTTTTTTTTTTTTTATAGGGGATGGGGGTTTTAAAAAAAAAAAAGGTTTTTTTTTTTTTTTTTTAAAAAAAAAATAAAAAAAAAAAAAAGGGGGGGGTGGGGGTTTTTTAAAAAAAAAGATTTTTAAAAATAAATAAAAAAAAAAAAAAGTAATTGGCAATTTCAATGCATCTCATAGTCAGTAAGATTCGATTGTTTATTTGAGTTTGAATAAAATATTAACAAGAAGATCAAGAGAAGAATAGAGCTCCAGTTGTGGTAGTTGAAACATTAAGAACCTTTAAAATCTCGATGGAGATTCTCCTGGTCGAGTCAGACTCTCTTCTCTCTCCTTTGCCGCCATCGGAATTCTAGAAGTTGTTCTAAAATTTTCCCAAATCGAGGTACCTGAATAAAAGCTTGAGTTGAAGTGTAAATATTTCCCGAAAATGAGCACTGAAATAAATTAGAATTGCGAATTTCTAAGGGTTGCCAAAATCACCTATTAACAAAGAGCACATAATATGGCAATGAATAGCTTAACATAGCTGGAAATACCTGAATTTTATTCATTTATTAAGTTTATGCAATTCTTCAAGATTTCTTACCATGTAAGTTTGAAAAACTGGCACAAGTTCAGCGGAAAGACCCAAAAATTGTACGACATCAGCTCCGATTAAAGCGAAAAACCAAGAGAAAACAAAAGAGATCACTAATACGGAAAGGGATCGAGTTACCTGAAAAACAAATTTATGAAAATGCCATTTCCAAAATAAATCTACCTTTTCCTCATAGCATTGATGTTTTAATCGATTCTCAGCCAAGCAAATATCTTGCTGAGCAGTTTTCTTTTGATAAGCTGGAAATATTCGATGATAAATAAAACATTTGATGGTAAAGCAAGCAAACAAGGAAAGCTGATCAAAACAGCGCCGTTTACAAACAGCGCCACGGCAAAACTAGCGCCTCCGTGGTTAAGTTTCTATGTGTTACTTATTCTTATTAGATGTGGAATAAAATTATCGACATTTTGCAGACTTTGGAATCACTTAAAACAGAATTGGTGCCGAGAAAAGCTTAGTCAATCTCTTTTTGGGCCTTTATCCGTTTTTTGGCATTTTCTCATCCCAGATTTGTTCTAAACGGCTCCAAAAGACTCAGCAAATAGCTAATTTTTTTCTACATTTAATGAAAATAAGAAACACAAATAAACTTAACCGCAAGCGCATTATTTTGGCCGGCGCTGTTTGTACACGACGCTGTTTTGACTAGCTCCCCAAACAAGGACTATTTCCGCGTGAAGAAAAGTTGTGGCTAGCCAAGTAAAGCCTAACACCTACCATAAATACTGTAATTTATGAAAAAATAGCCCTAAATCACCTTAAAACAAACTATTTTTGATACATAAGCGCAAATTGTAGCTTAAACCAGTGTCGTGAAAAGCGAGTTCAAAGCTAGCAACACTCTGCACCGTTATTATGAGAGTGGGGTACTATTACAGTAAAAGCTAAGCCCGCCAAGAAGAAATTTAAAAGCCTGAGACGACCTGGCTTTGTCTTGGCTTGAGAAAATGACTCACTGCTGATCTTTGCATTCATTTATCAGCTTCACCAACCTTGAACATGAAACTTGATCAACAAAAACATATACAGCGCAAATGTTATCACATTTATCCACACGCAACCACGTAACCACACTTTACGAGGCTCTGGAGCAAAAGCGATTGGTGGGTTACAAATCCACAAAATTTCTAAACAATCACATTTTCAATAAGAAAAACTTATGACAAATTCTTTCTCTTTAGGTTTGAACAATTACCATCATCAATTCCTCTAATTGCTAAAGCTTCCATCCAAGACGAAAAGATAACTGCTGGTAAAGCCATCAACAAACAGTAAATTTTAGTTGGAGTTCGGCGATGGCTGAAATCGGGCTATTTATTCGCCATAAAAAGTTAGCAAAAATATTATCTCTGGACAAAGTTATAGGCCTTCAAAGCGTGACAACCGGCTCAAAATACGCGGATTTTTTTCAAAATACCTGGATTCTTTCAAAATATCCGAAAACTACACAAGAAAAACTACGAAAATACACGAAAACTACACAGTTTTTATTTTAAGTGGCACAACTACAATGTATTCTAATGTATTCTAATGTTTTCTAAAGAAGTTTTAGCTTTATTGGTCAAACATGGCCGTGAAAAAGCTCGTAGAGACAAACAGACAGACAGACATTTTGTTTTTTTTATAGTAGATCCAGCAAAACAAACAAAGCTGGAGCTAAGCTCGATATGACAAGATCGATTGAGAGTAAAAGGAGAAGAAATTGTTGCATACAAATTGTGAATAAGTAAGGCGATTGAACGGTGACACAGAGACGTCGGGTAATCTAAACTTGAGTACTTGAATAGAGATTCGAGGTAAGATTTTTTCGACTTTGATTTCAAAAAGGTTTACCATTGTCGTAAAAAACATACAATATGCTTGAATAAACTCGAAAAGTAAACAAACTGATTGGAAGAATGTTGTCATTGTGAGTAAAACACCTGAATTTGATCGGATGAGTAAACAAGTATGCAAGGGAATCTCAGATGCTTCTCCGAAGGAAAATTCACAGAGAAATTGTACTTATCATTACAGAAATTGAATCTATCATTACAGAAATTGATTTTTCATTACAGAAATTGGGGGGGTGAGACAAATGCGACCTTTTTTTCCGCACTTAGCCCATTAGCGCACCTTTTTTCGCGTTTTAAAAAAGCTCTAAAAGCTAATATTAACCAATTTCTATTCCAAAAGTTGGTTTTCTAGGTAATTTTAGGGCGTAGAATCGAAATTTTGACATATCAGAGCTTGTGGAACCAATTTGAAAGATAAAACGGCAAATTACAGAAAATTGTTGATTTTTCTCTTTGGATAACTCCGTCCGTTCGCTTCCACAAGCTCTCTTATGCCAAAATTTCGATTCTACGCCCTAAAATTACCTAGAAAAACAACTTTTGGAATAGAAATTGGTTAATATTAGCTTTTAGAGCTTTTTTAAAACGCGAAAAAAGGTGCGCTAATGGGCTAAGTACGGAAAAAAAGGTGCGCAAATGTCCGGGTGCGGAAAAAAAAAGGTCGCATTTGTCCCACTCCCCAGAAATTGTATTTATCATTACAGAAATTGAATTTATCATTACAGAGCTTCTCCTTCCTTATCCAGTTTCACTCACCATGTTTCCCTTTCAAGTTCCCTCTCTTGCAAGCCCATAAAATATTGAAATTTCCAAAGTTACCAAAAATATTGAAGAAAATGATTCCCCATCCGATAACTGGTCGAGTCACTTGCATAACTGAGTCCATCAATTTTGAATTTTAGCGCAACTCTTTTAAATCTCCAAGGATTGAATTAAATAGAAAAATTCTAGAAAAAAGTTGTCTAATGAGTCTGGGACGAGTAGACATTCTTTTCTGTTTTTTCATTCGTAATTGGTCTGGTTTTCTTTGCACCTATGTTAGATGAGATGCGGGTGAGGCTCGAATTTCAATTCCATGCTCACTCCAAGCAAATTTTGGGAAGAAAAATCTTTATAAGCAAAAGAAAGTGCAATAAATTTCTCAATAAAACTAAAGTTCTTCCTTTGTGTACTCTGATGTCGCTACCGATGGTAGAAGTTCTAAAGTTAAACTGAGCAATTGTTCTACTCAACAAACCGGCAACGAGAATTTTTTCTTCCGGTCTTCTCAATTTTGCTTCGAGAATTTCCAGGCTACCGGTAGTTTCTAAAAATCTAGTTATATTGATTTCAATTTTTCTAAAATAAGTCGAATCTTGAGACTTTGCATTACCGTAAATACCGTATTAGAAAGGCACCCTTCCCATACAAAATTGATCGCCCAAAAAGTTACTGCTTTTGAAAAAGAGCTTGGCTGAAAAGTGCTTAGAATGATGTATATGAATGTTATATATGAATGTTATATATGAATGATGTATATGAGCCGTATGTATAGCCTAGAAGAGTTGGCAGTAAAATTTCAAAGGATCTAAAGAAAATTTTTCAAAATATTTTTTCGAAAAAAAATTGTAAGGGATTCCCTTACCATTTTCGAGAGTCCCACCTTCAGGGGCCAAGACTAAAGAAACTTTCTTGTTTGAAACGTTTTGTCGTTTGTTTTAGAGCATTTCCAATCGAGCTAGGGTGATTTTGAAAGATTTTTGAAAAAAATTTTATATAGTCCCCCTTATGTGATTTTTTGGGGAGTTCGAAAAAGGATAGGGAAAAAATAGAAGAGCATGCCTTTGATTTACAGTATTTACGATAGTTATTGCTTTGGCCGGAAAGTCTTGTCCGTTTTTTCAAATTTTCGTTTATAAATGAATAAAGTTAATAAAGTTAGCCGATCAATGTGTGATTTGTTTTAAATAAAAAAGATTCACTATTAGATTTAGCTCTTTTAGGCAAATTTGAGTCCGCTTTGAAGCAAATTCGAACAGGAATTTCTTAAAGGAGAATTTGTAAATAAACCAGCGGAAAACGCTCACCAACTCACCAACAATCTAAGCCCCGCCCCTTTTTGCCAATGGCTACGCACAGAAGGACAGACGAACGGATGGATGGACAGACAGACGAACGGACAGACAGAAGGACAGACAGAAGGACAGACAGAAGGACGGACAGACGGACGGACAGACGGACGGACAGACGGACGAACAGACGGACGGACAGACGGACGGACAGACAGACGGACGGACACACAGACGGATGGACACACAGACGGATGGGCATACAGACGGACGGACACATAGACGGACAGACGTCGCTTCTGCTTTATAGATAGTAGATAATAGGACTTTCTGATGAAACAAACCGTAAATCGATTGGTTTATTATTCATTTCAAGAAGTAACCTTTAAAAACCGGACAATACTTTTAGGTAAATCTCATAGATCACATAGAAGGGTTAGTGTTTCAGATTTTTCAGAAAAAAACCGAATTAAAGCTGATTTTAATTGTAAGTCTACTATCCTGATCAACTAACCTTTTACTTTATCAAATACATAAACAAGATTTGTGAAGCTGTTGTTGTAATCTTGCATGTCACGACCCGAGACATCATCTCCAAATAATTGTAGAATATCTTGAGGATTTTGAGAAATTTTATATCCCTCGATCAACGTTTCGTACAACTGATTGAACTGATCCTCGCCGAGAATCTCTGTTAAAACTTTTACAGCTTTCGTGAATAGAGAGCAGAGAACTTCTTCTGAAACATTGAAATGTGATTTTTGATTTAAAAAAAGTTCTAGCTTTGTCACTAAAATCTCACCAGGTAAATCACACTCGCTTAGCGCATTCTTTGCTTTATATCCTCCAAGCAAGGTGTTCAACTCCCTCATCCTTCCCTGTCGTCGATTCTTCTCCTCATCTTTCACTTCTGGATCATCCACATCATAAATCATCAATTGAATCACATTTGCGTGATCATAGAGAAATGAAGAGTCAACATTGGGATGTTTTTGTCGAAAAGATTTCACTAACACTTCCGGTTCCTTCTCACTCAACACAAAGTCACGCAATTTCTTGAAAGTGTTCACCATTCTGCATAATTTGTCTGAAAGTCTTATAAACATTAGCATTTCTGTTCAAAAAATTGGAGTTAAACTAACTTGTACACATATACGACTCTAAGAAATCCTCAATCCAATCTTTTTGCATTCGTGTCCAGAGGAGAAGTTCATCATAAATCATTTGAGCTTTTGCTGTAGCAGAATCGTCAACAGTTGCTAGAAAAAAATTTATTTTGTCAATTTTAATGGAATTTATTAACTCACGATCATCTAAAATCTCATAATTAGCTTCAAAAGTCGAAACAGCGAATCGCCACTTTTCTTTGTTCACCAGTGGCTTTAGTCCAGTCAGAAATGAACGGAAATCGCCGGCTTTACTTGGGAGATTTTGCCAGACTTTTCTCCAGGTTTGTTCTAAAAATAAGTTTTTATTGATGTTTTAAATTGTAAATGTTAGATATTGGGTTGGTGAATTGAAAACTGCCGGCTATTGTCATATGTCACAGTTTGAGCACTTTCTTCAAAAGAAACCCATTTCGGTGCCAATGGAAAAGTTGTAGGGAATCAAAAATTAAGCTTATATCGAAATTTTCAGAACGATTAAAAAACTGGTTTTCAAGAAATGCCAAATTTACGAATTTTCACAAAACTTGCATTTTAAGCGAAACTACTAAGTGTATCTTTTTGAAAATTTGGCTATAAGCCTAATTTTTGATTCTCTACAACTTTTTTATTGACACCAAAAATAGGTTTCTTTTGAAGAAAGTGCTCAAACTGGGACATCTCCAGTCCTCCATTTTTGAGTCTCACACTTGTCTCACACACAAACCAAAATCCTACCACGAAAGAGGAATCCGCAAGTCTGCCTGTAAAATGACAACGCGCCCTCATGTTGCAAAACTGACTCGCTCTAAAATAAATGGCCTTGTTTGGGGACTTTTGGCGCATTCCCCCATACAGTCCGGACCTCGCCCCTTTTGATTACTATTTATTCCGGATCATGAGTAATGAGCTTGCGGGAGAACACTTCGATTCGGAAGAAGCAGTCAAAAATTGGCTTTGGAAGTTTTTCGATTCAAAACCAAAATCCTACCACGAAAGAAGAATCCGCAAATTGCCTGTAAAATGGGCAGAAGTGGTCAATAATAATGGAAATTATTTGGAATGAATTCATGGTTTTATGTTGGATAAATTTTAGTTCAAAGTCCCACAGTTTTCAATTCACCAACCCAATGTTAGAAAAATTCTGCGCATTCTTGTTCGCTAACCTTCTGTTTCATGCTGCTCAAACTTCCCACCGCTACAAGCATTTGTTATCAAAAATTGAATACAAATTGTACAGAAAACAATAACTTGAATCATTTTGGAGTAATTTTAAATAATAATCCGATTTATGAATAGAAATTTCCGGTTCGGCGAGATGAATCGCGCTGGCAATTTTCTTGTTTGCTTTTCTCTTTCATGTTGGTCTGAACAGAAGCCAAGTCGATTTGAAATCATGAAATGCTTGAAATGAAAGTGAAACCAAAAGCATAACGAACTTTTAAAAACTTATCTTTTTTATCTAACCAATATTGATCCTATTATTAGTCTCGGCTTTCAATTTCGAGTACTAAATACCAGTCACAAGTATTGGGTCGGTGGATATGACTTGGCATGTCCCTGACTCCCGATTTTCTTAAGTCAACTTTTTCTGAAATCTTTTACTCATAAAAAGTAAAGAGTTGTCCTTTTTTGTGCCAAAGTTTCATCCCGATCTGATGCTCAATTTTGGTACGTCTAGTAATACAATTTTTCATGTAGAAAAGAATAAAGTAAATCGGTTTATCAATAATTTCTCAGGTTTTAAAAGAAGAAATCAGCTTTGTAGATCATTTCAACCTTGATTATTTTAGCCGGTTTCGGTTTAGAAGAAAGAAAGAAAGAGATTTTTACCCCTTTGACTTTTTGTTACTACATACTATTGAAGTCTCTTACCTAGTCCAGCTCTTCGCCATCCCCGGTTTCTCAAGGAATGCCCACCACACGGAGGTGGCTGGACGTCGAGGAGAGCCCTCCCACTCGGCCTAATGGTCGGCCCAACGGGACGGGGGCCCTATGGGGAGGGAGCCCTGACCTAGTTGGGGGGTCCTTCCCTCGGGGCCTAATGGTCGGCCCAGGGGGAGGGAGTGCGGGGACATCACCAAAGACATCACCAACGGCCAGTTGGCCATTTCACGGGTGCTGTTCCGTGTAGTTTTGAGAGAACGTCGACACGGTGAAGACCAAAATGTCCAGCACCCCCACACGTACCGAAGTTTTGCGCCAAATGGGCTACGACGACCTAACCCGTGCGCCAAATGACGATTACCCGGCCGCACAAAGAACATCTCGCCGTTCATTTACAAAAAGATATTCCGGCTTTAAGTTTTTCCCGTGGGTTTTTGGAGTCGGGCATCGATTGGAGCTATTCTTTTATTGAGTTTACCGATCTGAACTGGGGGTTTAATTGACTAAACTTTCAGATTTAATGAAAATCGGCCCAAATTCGTATCCCTCCTTTGAGCAAACTTTTCAACTTGAATACTTGACTGTAAATGCCCTTTCTTTTTTTTGGCAAAGATCGCTTTTGAAAACTATCACAATCCGATCTTCCAGCTAATCATCATTCATTTGATCATTTGCTTGTCCATCTCGGCTTCATCGTGATCGCCAATTGGTTCCTTCGAAGACTTGCCACTGGATTCACCGAAGTTGCTTTGAGAGGATCCAGAAAAGTTCCGAATTCGAGCACACTATCCGCTAGGCCGGCCGGTCATTTATGAATCCCGACGAGGGAAAGCTCAGATCACCGAATTCCGAACATTTTTCGCGCTCTCAATTTTCAAACCTGTTTTTACACGGGTTAAAGGGCCCATTGATGATTACCGCTTTTACACGGGTTGATTTTAAAACTGGGTTTTGCTCGGAATTTTGTGTAGAATCCGATGCACTAGGTCTCGTAGCTTAACTCGATGCTAAGTTGAAACAGTTCCCTAGTTAGAAAGACATAGAAAGAAGAGGATATAAATGAAAAACAAAAGAAGGATTCAAAAGAAAAACAAGAGAAAGAAGACAGATCTGCGACTAAATCGTAAAAATTTGACACTTAATAACCGGCATATATTTTCTTCTTGTTTCTAGATGTTATTGCGTTGGTGGGTATGGCTTGGCATGTCGCTGATTCTCGAGTTTCTAAAAAGTTAAGCCATAACTTTTTCTGAGTCTTTTTTTTGCTCATAACAAGCTTATAACAAGCTGTTCTTTTTTGCTAAATTTTTATCCCGATTTGATGCTTAGCTTTTGAGAGGCAGCCGTTTAACCGAAAATAATCAATTTTGGGTCAGCTCTCAAATCAGTGATGTTCTCAAATCATGTAATGATCAATTTCAAAATCAAGGCAAGTGGTGATTTTAAAAGTACAGCATTTCAAGCTAATAATAAAAATAAATACTAATGTTTATTGGAAAGGAAAAGATTATTGAAAAGAGAAATCCAATGTTACAAAAGAGTTGTTACCGAACAAATACTTCGAAACTGAATTTTCATTAGCAGCAGTTGTTTGGAAGGCCACACCAGTACGGGCACTCCCCGGAGTAACAATTTCCAATGCACGAGTCGGGGCAACAGTCGCTGATCGATGACAACAATCGATGACGATCAGCACGATGAAGAAAGTCGTTTTGGAAAGCTAAGCTAAAAGCGAACATTTTCTAAAAATCTGGCTATACTCTTAACTTTTTATGTTCTATCTTTATTACCCATAAGCGCAAATCTCTGAAGGTCTGCTGTTTAGCATTAGCTTGCTATGCTAATTATGAAGTGATCAGGGTAGCCGATGTGTCAAAATGAAAAAGATGCACAATTCAAAAATATTAGTTTGTTGTTGATAAGAACCGCTTTTTGTTGGACCGCTTTATTCCATTGAGGAAAACTTGCCCTAGAGGGCATTCTACCTATTCGAAAACTCTTTTTTATTCTAATAATTCTGAAACAACTCATGATTTGGCTACTCAACTTCAGTGTAGCCATACTACAATAGAATCTCGATGCAATCGGCTACACGTCCAAGTTTGGGAATTGAGGTTCACACGAGCTCACAGACCACATGAAATGGCAGCAGCTCGAATCTCGGCCCCTCTCTACACACGGCATCACCGCCAATCTTTTCTTTCGCCAATCTTTTTATTGTATTTCATTGAGGAAAACTTGCCCTAGAGGGCATTCTACCTATTCGAAAACTCTTTTTTATTCTAATAATTCTGAAACAACTCATGATTTGGCTACTCAACTTCAGTGTAGCCATACTACCATAGATAACCGTCCATGCAATGGGCTACACGTCCAAGTTTGGGACCTGAGTTTCACACGAGCTCACAGGTCACATGAAATGACAACATCTCTCAATCTCGGTCCCTCTCTACACAACAGTATCACCGATATTTGTTTTTTATTCTGAAAGTTGGGGGTTGCTACTGGCTATACTGGTAAAGTTATTTTTTTGCTTGCTCATTTTTCAAAATTTTTAACATTTTATGAAAGTGTCAGCCGTCGAAAATCATTCCTCGTGGCTCGATGCGGTCGTAAATTAAAATGTTTCTCAAAACCGGGAAACAAAGCTTTTTCACGTCACAAAATCCGTGTAGTTTTCCGCCGTTTCAACGACCGAACACCATCACACACAGGACTTTTGGCGATGGATTTTGAAGAACGAATTGTGATTGTGGGTTCTGCACGTAGACTACTTGCTCTCTTTTTTGAGCTCCTCAAAGTAGAATTCTAAAAGAATTGAAAAAATTGAAAGAAATCACGCAAGGCGATAGCCCTTGAAGTCTCTTGTATGCTTAGGCTTGTGGTTTGTAGATCTTTTAAAATCCCTTCATTTTTACTTCACTGCACATTTGAAGTTTTATTTCTCGTCGATATTTCGTCGAAATTACAACAAAAATGGGGTTGAAACGACCAAAAAATTCATGCGTTCAATTTTAGAGTGATTCTCAAAAAGTCTGTAAAAGTCTAAGCAGTTTGATTCGATGTCGAGGTTACTTTGTATCGCTGAATTATTCTCAATTGGGCGACTCGGCAGATCATTTTGAGCACTTCTCCTCGCATCGACTTGTTAACCATCATGTAGAAAATAGCCATCGAACCTGGAATGATTTTTTCACTTTCCAAATCTAAAAGTAGTTAAAAATATGATTCTATCAAAGGCAAATCTTGAAAATTTTGACGATTTGACATGGGATCATTCGTTGGCTCTCTAGCACTTACTATTCGAGAATTGCCATAAGCCATTGGTGACAAGGTACATGAATGGGGGAAGCTCGATGAATCCCGAGGCGATTGTACAATAGAAAATGCCGGTGATCATCACCGTCGTGGAAATGCCAAAGCATTGAATAGCAATCTAAAACAAAATGCATCGACTTTTCTCCTCAAAGATTCTCTCTGAAAGATCAAAGACAAAGATCACTCACGACTTTTTGTATTTTGCTCGTGTTCGCATTCATCTTTTTATGTGATCGATACATCAAAATCAGCATGAGGCTATTCAAAAACAAGATGCAAATCGACACACCGACGTTGTTATATAAAAATATCCCTGGCATCTGAAATAAAGTCATTTGACAAGGAAAAGGCAAGCTGGCCTTTTCACTCGAGCCCAAGTCCAGCTTATAGAGCCGGTCAGTCGACCACCGGGATTTTGAATCTGTTTTTAGTTTTTTTATGGTCTAGTAGATAATCTGCTAGACTACCGAGCCTATTACATTTTTTGCCCCCAAGTTCGAGTCCCGCTCTCATCAAACTTTTTTGCTTTTTACTTTTTTCAAAAGAGCTCTTTCCTTTTGCAATGAAAAATAGCGTCAAATTTTATGCACCGCTTTCTGTAGCTTTCAACAAATGTGCGAACAAAGGTTACATTTCTCAATTTTTTAATTTTTTAAAATTCAATATACCGTATTTACTCGAATAGAAGACCGGCCTCGATTATAAGACCGTCTCGAATATAAGACCGGTCTTATATTCGAGGTACCCTGTTTTCTATTCTGCGCGAAAGTGGACGTACTCAAATACGAGAAAAGAATAAGGGAATTTACCCAATAGGGTAAAATATTATATTTTCATTCAATAACACTATTTTTTTGATATTGTTCTACATCTTGTATTAATAATTTTTTTTGGTACTTTTCCATTATACCTCCGCCATCTCCACATTTCCGTCATTTTGACTCTGATTATTTTTAATTATTTGATTATCTGATCATTTTTTATCGAAAAACTGGCGGGGTATAACGGAAATGTGGAGTTGGCGGAGGTATAACGGAAAAGTAGCATTTTTTAGGGGATCGGAGGTGCTACGAAACGGAAAGCCTACAGTGCCGCCTTTAAACTCGAGGCCATTCGCTTTTCAAAGAAAAACTCGAAAGAGGCGACTGCTCGATAGTTTAAGGTGACTCCAAAGATGATTCGAGACTGGACGGCAAAAGAGGAGTCGCTGCAAAAGGAATCGAAAGGAGCGAAGCGGTTAAAAGGGGGGGGGGAATGCTTAAATTTCGCGCAGTTGAGGAGACCACTTATCGATGGATCAAAGAAAAACGAGAGGAAAAGCTAAAAGTTTCTCGACGTATGGTTCAGAACAAAGCCAAGGAGTTTTTTCGCGAATCAAACCTTGATTTCACAAAGTCTTTCTCTGCAAGCAATGAATGGCTTGCGAATTTTTTGTGACGGCAAAAAATGACAACAAGGAGTCCAACAGCGAGGATGATCAGATTGTTTGTTTCCGCAATGGGGAAGCTGTTGAGAGTGGTCGATTCAAGCTGGATATTGCAAGATTGGAGGGAAGATTAGCAAAACTTTGTCAAGATATCGACTCCGACGAGGATAGAAACAATGGAGATGAGAGTGAAAACGATTCAATTTCGAGCGCAGAGGGACTTGATGGAATTTGCAAGATCCAGATTTAATAGACGATGACATTGAATCAAGTGAGTATGAAGAATAATGTTGTTATTACTGCTTTTTTATTTTCTTATTAATTGTTGTTAATGTTGTTATTAAAGGTTGTTGTTGTTGATAAATTTTTGTTGTTAAATGTCACAATAAATTTCTATAAAAAAGTTTTTTTTAAACGCTGGTTACTTTCCCGAAAATTTTCGTGAATGCAAATAATAAAAGACCGTCTTGAATAGAAGACCGGCCTCGAATAGAAGACGGGGTCTAGGGGGTGATTGAAAAAATAGAAGACCGGTCTTCTATTCGAGTAAATACGGTACTTATCTACTGGTTCTGATACTTTGGCTGCTTTGAGCTTTTGTCAATTATTTCATGAAGTTACAGAAAGTGGTGTATAAAACCCGAGTCAATAATTCAATGGTTCGATGGCCCAGCAGTCTATTCACTAGGCCACAAGAGCAACTCAACTCTCAATCCATTTCGACACAACGCATTTGAAATTCTAAAGTTTGCTCCAAATTTCTGCATCTGCACCCAGAGCAGTTCTGCAGAGAATTTACGACATGCTTTAGGTTGATTGTTGAAAATTTCGGTTTCGAGCGATTCGTTATACATCTCGAAGTTCGACTGTTTTTATCTGATCAAGTGAAACGTGGCTCACAATGGAATGCTCGGGCTTTGCCGCAAAATAATAGCTGGCCGTGGCGGTGAGATAGACGAGTGGAGGACAAGTGAAGTAGACGACGGCTCCGTAGATGAATGGTGGGAGAATCCACGCCAGCAGTCGCCACCCGCCAAATAGTGTCTGAATTTTATGATCTGAGTCCCTGTAAATGAATGCAGCATTCACACCACGGTGTCGCAATAAAAATGACCTAGGTTTACCTGTTGCAACTGGGGACCCATAAAATCGACACAGCGATTCAGCGCCAACACCACACTCAACGCACAATAGACGCACCAATTGGCTGCAAAAAAAACGAGGTCCTTCGGAAAATTGTGGTAAAACTCACTGAAGCACAAACTTGCAATCCAGAGATTCAGCAGTGGACTGTCGCAAAATGAGTAGCCCATCACCAGAAAATAGCCTTGAAATGTTTTTCTTTTTACAAAAATTCTTTTTTTTGATTCAAACCCGGCAAAATGGAGCTTGGAACCAGGCTGATAACATCGACAAAACCAACGACAAATCTTGAAAAATCGAATCAAATTTGGCTTCCCTCAAAACCTACAATATCCTGTAGCAGATGATTTTCATGAACTTTTGCTGTGCCATTCCAATCAGACACAATGCGTATAAACTGAGGAAGAATGAGCCGACGCTCAGGTAGATTGAACCTAGAGAGTCACGTTAACAATACAAATTGTGGTCCTTGCCAATTTCATCTCCCCAAACAGGGCAATTTACATTTGGGATGTGTGATTTACTTCAGTTGATTGTAGAGACAAGAACGTACCGACATACTTGTTGACCTTATCCACACAAAATTGCGAATGTACATTGTAATAATTGACTCCAATGCGAAAGTTTTTGGTGTGTAAGTGTAACCAAGGTTTTGGACTTCAAATCTCTATATAACACTTCCCACAGTTGAAATAAGTTAGACATTTGCTAGCTGCTTTTACAAAAAGTCATGCCAGAATTTTTGGGACCCCCTATAAATGCAAATTGAATGAAGGGGCAAGAGGGACAAGTTCCAGTATTTCCAAACTCTCCCTTTTCAACAAAAAATTATTGACGATGATCCCCGATTAGACAGACTTGCCTTGAAGGGCATTCTTTGGATGTGGATTGTCCCCTTCAGCACACTCGGCATCCAAACGGAGAACGTCGTCTCCTTTGTAAAGAGCATAGATCTGAAAAATTGATGAAACTTTTAAACCAAACAACTTGCAAAGTTTGGGACACTCTGTATTTGTTGGCTTCAAACCACACCTGCAAAAGAAGGGAATCGTTGAAATAGCGATACTTGGTCATGATTCTCAGCAACAGGCTTAAATGACGACTCGACTCGAGAAGAATTCAACCGTGAGACGCCTTTTAAAGAGACTTAAATGGCAAAAAAAACTAAAAAACCCCAAAATTATTGTGTGAAGTTAATGAAGTGACTCGACGACTAATTAACAGTTTTAAAGAGAATTTCAAAAAAAGATTCCAATGGTGTTCTGTCGAGAAAGTCTGTGAAGCGGAAAATTCGTTGTTTTTGAATGTAGTATGGCCAATACAAAAGCTTTTTTGTCTTTTTTGGATTAGATGACACACAAAAGTACACTTTTTACATTTCACGTATTTTTTTTTGACGTATTTCACGTTAGGTTTGAAAATATGGAATGAGACCTAGACGATCTTGTAGAGTTTTTCAAGCTGATTCCTATGGTTTTTGGTTTGCTCGAAACGCCCATGGACAGCTGGAGCTCAGCGAAACTTTCTTCCAAACTTTGGTTCAGCTTTATCGCTCATATCTATCCCGGACTCCTTGCATCAACGAATAACTGTGTCATAAGTTTCTGGACAATAACATGAAAAAGTCGATCGCCGTCGATCTTTTCTTGTGATTACAGTCAATGAAAAATGGGTGCTATATATCAGCTATCGAATACACAAGCAATGGGTTGCACCAGGAGAAAAAGCAAAACCCGAGCCCAAACTCGAACTCCACCAGAAGAAGATCATGTTGTCAGTTTGGTGGGATAGAGAAGGACCCATTCACTGAGAGTTGTTACCTAAACGGACAACTATTACAGCATCATTATTCACCAATCAGCTAGATCGGCTTGTTGTTGGACTGCAATAAAGAGGCCGAACAAGGAAAAAGTCATTCTTCAGCACGACAACGCCAGGTCACACACCGCAAGTTTGATCAAGGAAAAACTGAAGGCTTTGGGCTGGGAGGTTCTTACATCCCCCATATTCTCCTGACTTCACCCCTTCTGATTTTCATCTTTTCCGGAATATGGCCGCTGAATTGGCGAATGAGCACTTTGATGATCAAGAGGAAGTCGAAGAATGGGTGACCGACTTCTTTGCCCGCTAAACTTTGGCAGAAGGGGATCGACGCTCTTCCATATACAGTGCCGCTCAAAAATAATGGCCCCCTCAAACCTTCAGGTTTGTCATATAAAACAAATAAGCAGAGTCATATGTTTAAAAACAAAATATAGATTTTTCATAAGCATGCATAAATATTTTGGTTTCAGCACATTTTGAATGCTGTCTAAAAACTGCCATAAAATAGAAAACTTAAGGTCGCTCAAAAGTAATGGCCCCCTTGGCAATGCTGTAGAAGTTTTCGAGTTCTAAAGTTATTTACCCAACAAAAACAGATATAACAAAAGCTCAAAAAGAACTAATATTTTGTACTTTGACCGTGTGCACCAATAATAGCTGGCATTCATTCAATAAGCTTTTTGATGACTCCTGCGTCAATTTTTGCCCACTCTTCTTGTAATTTCCGGTTTAAATCATCACTATTTTTGGCTTTATATCCTTGACATTGTTTCTTCAAATAATTCCATACATGCTCAATAGGATTGGCATCGGGGCTTTGAGCAGGCCATTGAAGAACGGACACGCGATTTCGATTGAACCAAGTTTTGATCCGTTGGGCTGTGTGTTTGGGGTCGCGATCCTGTTGAAAAGTCTATCCGTTAGGCAAATTTTGCTTAACATAAGGCAACATATAATTTTCCAAGATATCCACATATTTTTCGGCATTCATGATGCCCTTTATGCGCATGAGTGGACCAACTCCCGAACCCGAAAAACATCCTCAAAGAAGTACCGAGCCTCGCCCGTGTTTAACTGTTGGAATATTGTACGCCTCAACGTCCCGTGTGTTCTTTGGTCGTCGAATCCATTGTATTCCGTCAGAAGAAAACAAGTTGACCTTCGTTTGGTCTGAAAACAAAACCGTCGCTCAATCATCCACATTCCAATTTCGGTATTTCTTGGCCCAACCCCAACTTAGGCGTTCCTTCTGATTCTTCTTTGAGATAAGCGGCTTCTTCGAGCCATGTCGACCAAATAATCCAGAATCAACAAGTCTTCGCTTTATAGTAGAAATGGAAAGTTGAACACCATCGGGATGTAAAGTATTTTGTAGAATTTCTCTTGCCGTTAAACGGGGATTCGATTTACTTTCACGAACGAGCCTTCTGTCATATCTTTCGGCAGTAATCCTGTTGCGTCCTTTCTTGTACTCGAACTCCAAAACCTTTTTCTTTTTGTAGAGTGGATTCAAGCGCTTTGCCATAGTGTATGGGATTCCAGAGCTTCTTGCCTCTCTTTTGACACTGGATCCAGAGGAAACCTTATCGAGAAGAATTTTGCGTACAGCAAGCGGATAATATTTTTTGCCCATATCTAAAAAAATCAAAATAAATTAGAAATAAAACTATAAAAATTTAAAAAAATGACTTATGAAAGTTGTTCAACACAAACGCTCAAGGGGGCCATTACTTTTGAGCGACCTTAAGTTTTCTATTTTACAGGGTGCGTCATAATTATTGCAACAAGAGTTCAAAGACCGTTTTAAAGAAGAAAGTTTTAAGGAAGAATGTGATGTCATGGGCGTGTAAAGCCAATAACAATCAAAATTGGACCTTCATGCAAGATGGAGCTCCCGCTCACACGAAGAAGACGGTTCAGGACTGGTGTGTGGCCAACTTTCCCTCAGTGATCACCAAAGATGAATGGGCTCCAAACTCACCGGATCTCAATGTGATAGACTTTTCCATTTGGGCAATCTTAGAGGCGAATGTCTGCTCTCGAAAACACACAAGTTTGGATTCTTTGAAGAAGTCTTTGAAGTCCTCAAGATGACATTCGAGCCGCAGTGGAGGCATATCCGAACCGATTAAGGGCTGTTATCAAGGCAAAAGGCGGTCATATCGAATGATCTCTTGTTTCCTTATTTGTTACTGTTAAATAAAGCTATTTCTGTTTAAAAATCTTCTTCCAGTGAAACTTCTTGGTGTGCAATGCCTTGAGTATCTTGTTACAATAATTATGACGTACCCTGTATGGCAGTTTTTAGACAGCATTCGCTCAAGTTTCCCTGAGTCTTTGCACATTGAACTGTCAAATTTTTCAATTTGTTTTATATTTCTAGACATGTTTTTTTAGAAACTTTTTGTCTATACTTTTAGATACAACTTTATCCATATAACCAACAAATGAAGATTTGAGTACCGAAATGTCTGTCTTTAATCGATCAGAGAAACCTTTATTTTTAAAAAATATTCCGGTATCTTGCTTATTTGACTACGGTAGATGCAAATCGGAGTACCACAATACAATATTGATGTTTTATTAATGTTTTCCCTGCCACCGTCTGATCACTGCATAATCATTGTCATGAATCGCTATCCAGGGTGCGCCAAAAATTTCTCAAAACACTCATGGCCAGCTGGGGCTCAGCGAAACTGTGTTCAAAATTTGGGTTCAGCTTTACCGGTCACATCCCAGACGTCTTGCATCAACGAATAACGGTGCCATAAGTTTCTGGACAATAACATGAAAAAAGTGAGTCTATGGGTTGCTTTATTTTGATTAACTGCAAAATATTTAAAATATTCAGCTTTCGTTCATCGGGCTCATCGCATGAAACAGAACCAGAAAGCGTGAAGGATTCCTGGAAAAAGGTTGAAATGTCAAAAACTTGAAGGTAAATCGGCATTTCCGGCAAGGGCTTTTCAAGTAAACGGGAAATTATCTTATCAGAGACAGAGTTAATGGATCCATGTTTTCTAGTTATGGCCAAAAAGTACTCACGTTCTCAATCGATTACAGACTTTTCCCTTATGGGATTCACCCATGATTAACAAATTCTTCCTATGAGATTAGCTTGGAAATCTGGCTTCCTTCGGGTTCGCTTTAAGCAAATTTTGCTAGATTTAGCTGTTTGTAAAGCCGGACCCTAATCACATAAGAAGAATATCTCATCAAGGCGATTTTATGAGGCGAAAACACTATAATCGATTAATTTCATAGAAAGGTAGCTCCAACTCACCGCCAAGCCAGAAGCAGAAGATACAGAGAAGCAGGTTGATCAACACGTTGATGTCACATTGCTTCGTGTGCCAGTAGACACCGAGTGGCTAGAGAAATTGAATTTTGTTATGCTTGAAGATTTGGTGTTTTTAGTTGGAAAAAGAGCTGGGCGGATTGGAAAATTCGATCTGAATTAGCGGGGTTTTCTGAAATTTCGATCCGGATGGTCCGGGTTCGGTTTCCGCCCAGCTCTGGCTAGAAGCAGAAGCTCAGCTCTGGTTAGAAGCTCAGCTCTGGTTAGAAGCTCAGCTCTGGTTAGACGCTCAGCTCTGGTTAGAAGCTCAGCTCTGGTTAGAAGCTCAGCTCTGGTTAGAAGCTCAGCTCTGGTTAGACGCTCAGCTCTGGTTCGGGGCAAATGTATGCCACACACTGTATACAGAACTCTGTATAAAACGTGACCGCGATTTTTTAGAGAAGACATAAATCCAAAAACACAAAGTATCGATCACTCTGCGTGTATTTTTTTCTTAGATTCGCACAAATCAAAATGAATTCGAAAATAACCAACCGGTAGGAATATGCACAAAATAATTTCGATGATTTCATCGTTTGACGCCATTGCTCCACTTTAAGTGAAATTTCAAACAGTTACCAATACGAGAAAAATGTATTTAGCAAAAGAAAGTCTGAAAAAGGAAGGAGACGAAGGCTCTTGTTTGTGTTATCGAAGAGTTTATATTTGCTTTTCCCTGTGAGCCAGCAAATTCCAAAGGATTTCTGACCACGTAAAAGGACAACTCACACTTCCGCCCTTTATCAGTCGATATTGATTCCAGCTCGCAATCGGAACAAGGAAGACGAGAAGAAATGATAGTTCAATTTGACTAAAACAAATATGACTAATACGACTAATATGAGTTTAATATAAATATGCAACTGATGTCCCACAAGTCATTTCCCCACAAAATATATCTATATTTGTAAGTAATTTGAAGTTTTGTACAAGAGGCGCTTTTGGCTATTGTCACCCCCAAATTTGAGGTTCAAATGAAATTTTATTTAAATCTTTTTAAACTCTTAGACTCTTTTGGTGCTTGATTGAAAAATTGGAAATTGGAGAATTCGAAACATGCCTAGGATTACCAATGATTTTTTGCTCAATTTCTAGATGAAAGAAAGCGCAGAAGATTATTATTTTAGATTCGACGAATCCCATCTCAATCCATCGATAGCGGACCATTGGAGTAGACGAGATTATGCCATTTCGGATTGCCATAAAGTCACACTAAAATGACCAAAAAAAATACGACTTCTGGAGAATTCTAAACCGCACTTCTGGTTTGGCGTGAGCTTTTGAAGCTTTGGGAAGTAGGGTGTGCTCCTATTGAGTAAGTACAGTCGACGCTCGATAGTAAATCACTCAATAGTAAATCACTCGATAGTAAATCACTCTAGACAAAACAAGGCCTAATTGTAAATCTATAATACAAGGGCAAAAGCTCGATAGTAAATCACGCTCGTTAGTAAATCACGCTCGTTAGTAAATCACTTTTGGAGAATTCCTTCAATGGTAAACACGTGTACTTAACGTTTGATAGTAAGTCATTGATTTTTAAGGAAAATTTTGCATTTACAACTGCAAAATTTACATTTTATTTAGGATTCAACCAAAATATTCAGCCAAACGATTGAAACCGAAAGCGAAAAAGAGCATTCGACGGCAAATTCATTCATTCGAATCCATTTCATTACCTATTATTGACATGATTAGGCAAAACTCTCGAGAGTAAATCACGGTTGATAGTAAATCATTTTTGGAGAATCCCTTCAATGATTTACTATCGAGCGTCGGCTGTACTTTCCCTTAAAGCAACCGATTGTGGCCTAGCGGTTCGTATGCCGGTGCTTTTTCCAAGATATTCAAAAGAAAGCTTTTGTTGTTGCTGTTTTTATTGAAAATTTGTCTGATTTTAGGACATATTTTATTGTGAAATTTATTACAAAATTTTTTATCATATCTTTAATAAACTTTTAAAATTCTACCCTAACCATCATGGAACATAATAAAACAGTGGTGAAAACAAAATCGATCTTTACACCAAGCACACAGAAAGAATCCTCGATAAGTGCAATTGGGGACAACAAAACCGAAGATCGTTAAAGATTGTTCAACTTAATAATTGCTTTATCGCGCGGTATGATCAGCGTCTAAAGCAGAGAGACTAATTGAATCGTCGGTAAAAATTGAATAAATTAATTGAATCGTCGGTTTTTTCCTCTTTAAACTGTGGGCTCATGATTAATATTTTTCTCAATCGTCGGTTTTATTTCGCTGAATCGATCTACTATGTATACAGAGTCGGAATCGATAACGGCTAAACTCTATCGATTTCACGAGCTACTTATCGTCGTGTTATTGGCACTTGCACTAGAAGGTCTCTTGGTCGTTTCCTTTTGGGATAAAGAAAGGGAATAATATGAGATAAGATGAGTACGCTGAGATGAGTACACTGAGATGAGTACTAATTCAGTTCATAGCTCCTAATTCAGTTCATAGCTCCTAATTGTAAATCTAATTGTACGCTTAATTTCAGCAATCTATTCGCTTTCCTATTATGGCTATATGAACTACATTCCACCAATGTACAACGTGACGAATGGTGACAACATGACCGATTTGGTTGATCTGCGATTGGACATTGACTGGGATCTTCAAGATTTTATAGATAATATAATGATTATTATCACTTTCACCGTAAGCTTCACAGTAATTTTATGACATTCCACAATGAAAAGCGTACGTTTGAATCTCATTCAGATAACATTCGCAAGTCTTCTCATCTTCCCCTTTGCCATCTATTTCTCAGCAACGAACGATCGATTATCGTTGCCGATCAGGTTTTGGAGTTCCTTCATTATTCAAAATAGTAATTCATGCCCCTTTACCCTTAAAGAGACTCTTAAACTACAAAACTACAATAAACTACAGTGTGATACTCTATGAAGCTTCGTGTGAAGTTCTCGCTCGAATTTTTAAGCCTGAATCTTTTAAAAGTTTGGAGCTCAAATAACAGTTACAGCGAAATACAAGGAAAAAGAAAAAGTCACCAATTTTCTTGCCAAACGCTGAAGGTAGGCAACGAAAAGCTCACCGTAACAAGTTGCTTTCAGAAAGAAACAAGAAATAAGAAACAAGCAAAGATATCAAAACAGCCTTGGACAATGACTAAACTTGCAGACTGCTGGCCACTGCGGAGAACAGCACGAAATTCGTCTATGCGATCGGTTACGTGTTTGCCTATTATTGCTTCCTTTCCACTTTCTTCCCGGATTCCCCCATCACCTGTTCGGATGGCCTACTAACTGTCAGCTACGACTTCTACTCGTACACATATTATAGCTACAATCTCTACGATGTGGCTCAATATTATCAACTGTTAATCTCAGTCAGTCGATTCTTCGTGCTCGCACTTGATGGAGTCTATTTTCGATACACAATGAAGCTCCCGATTGTACAATTGGCAGTGCCGTTTATTGTGCGCGTCGGCATCGAGGGGATCAAGACGTGGATCAACGATGAAGAATTGGATTACTATCTTTTCAATGGCTACCTTATTCCGTTTCCTGCATTCTTGATGTGCGCCTTGGACTTTATGACAAACAGGAAATTGAAAAAGGTGAGTGTGGAACCGGAAGGGGAGGGCTGAATTAGCCAACTTGTAGAGAATAGTCGCTTTTTATAAATGTTTAATCATTTACATGTTTGTTCATTTACATTTACGTCATATAAATGTTTAATCATTTACAGCTGAAACGCAACGGGAAAGTGTCTCGGTGTGAATGCCTGCTGATGTACCAAGTGCGTTGAACCAGAGCTGCCTTGTCTCCTAAAGCAAAAGCCTTTTAGATGATAACCAACTCTTTGCTCACCCTTGTTAACACTATTGGCTACTATGCTCTCGGTTTCTTTCTCCAGATGTTCATCGGCTATAATCTGAACTACCTGTTTGGTGAAACGATCGTTCTAATACAGGCGCTGTTCTTCAGCCTATTTGCCAGGTAAATTTGACTTCCCCCAGTAGCCACTGCCTATCATAGGGTCCATTGGCATTTCTTGTTGATGCAGTAGACATGTGCAGAAATATCTATTGCTATGTTCTCATTTCTCTAAGACCAATCTCTGGCATTTGCTTCATTTTGATGACCTCGAAACTTTGAATATTTCCCCCGAGGTTGCCCTTAAATATGAGCTGGAATAGATATGAGCAAAACACGAATAGTTCAGTGTGTGTAAACGAATGAAAAAAGCCACAGTAGATCTAATATATTTACACCACTCATGGACTCTGTGGTGGGCAGTGAATCCTGGAAAAGAACCGTGGACCGTTTAGGGTAACAATAGATATTAAATTTGACCAGTTTCAGTATAATCAGTGCTTTGTGCCTTCGGAAACGGCCCGAAAAAGCACGATCAGAAAACGGCAGAACAGTCATTACGGTCGCCAGTGCACCAGCATCAATGATGCATTGATTGTCTACCAATTTTTAAATTCCATGTAATAAAGTTTTGTGGATTTCTTTTTTTTGACCCACCAACTTATTTGGTCCAATTTTGGGAGCATAAATTCGTTTGTTTCCAGGATTTACCGGAAAAAAAGACATTAGGTAGAATGGTGTTAATATAAAGGTCCTGTTTCAAAAAAAGCTCGAGCTTTAATGTTTGCTTTATTGAATTGTAGAAAGTTGTTTTTTGTTTTTGATAAAAGCTTTTTGTTGTTGTTTTTTTAATTTTTCCTCCGGTCCATTGTCGATTTGACCATCTTCAGTCAAAAATGACAAACACAACAATTTGCATGTAAGTTGTACTATTAGGGACTTGCAAAAGAAATTGCGGATTATAGCCAACATTTGAACAGCCCAAAATTCAATAAGAAAACAACTTTATTCCAAAAGGTATTTGTCAATATTATCAACCATGTTCTTAAATTTTTTGCGTAGACTTCGGATGTCTGATTCGAAAAATTCGGGATCCCGCGACACAAAGTAGTCTTACACACAAATTTTGGCTTCTTCAAGATTGTTAAACTTTAGATTTGCAAGAGAGTGTTGCATAGACAGGAACAAGTGGTAATCTGAGGGAGCAACATCAGGCGAATAGGGCGGTTGAGGCACAAGTTTCCAGCCTAATTCTTCTATGGTGTTTTGACCCAATTTTGATGTGTGTACCCGGACATTGTGAGCGAGTAAATGGATTGTCCTTGGATTAACACCTCTTTCTCGTAGAATTTCATCAACTTTCTTCAGCTGTTCGGCGTAGATTATGAGAAGTTATAGTTTTTGAAGATTTTCGTAATTCAAAATAAACGATTCCTTTCATATTCCAAAAGACCGATAGCACAACAAATACAATATCCATGAGGCTCGTCTTCCAAGCTGTCATCCCCTTCACGAAAACGTCGAAACCATTCCTGGCAAGTCCTTTCACTCAAAATGTTTTCTCCGAATGTTTCACAAAGATTCCGGTGCGACTTCGATGCTGATTTCTTCATTTTGAGGTCATAGAGAAGATACGCCCGCAACACGAGTTTTTGATCCGTCATCTTGGACCTAAGATTATGTAATATTTAATGATAGCAATAGTTGTGAAAATAATTAAAATGAATAAGCAATAATAATACAATATAATACAATTTAAACCGGACCATCACACTTTCAAATAAAAAAAACTTTGGTCCTCGGAAGTAATCCGCAGTTTCTTTTGCAAGTACCTAATATTTTGAAATTTATTCGTGGTTCCTACAAAAATTCATCCGATGGGTGCGACCCGTGACGTGAATACGACTTTCTCGCTGATTTTCATAAAATAAGCAATGAAGAAATTGTTTGAATGGGATCTAAAATCATGTTTGATAAGGGCATTCTTTTCCGAATCAAACTTTCGACTCTCGCATTTCCATTGTGATCGATAGCTGTTGAAATAGAGATCATTTGCCTGTTTCTCTTCCTGCATCAAACGCTTCGTGCGAACCATTCGATTTTCCTCGCTTATCACAATAATCCAATAGATTATCCACGGAGAAATCGCAGTGAAATACATTTGACACTGAAAAACCGCAATTTATTCTTGGTTTCTATTCACAAATTTCCTGCTAAACTTTTGTGCATTCTGTGCATTCACTCATGTTGTCTAGCTGATTGTCTCTACTTTAAGAATCCAACGTCAATTGCTTATTTCTAATACTGTATTTACTGTTCGATCTGCCCTTAGTAGGGAAAAAAGCTTTAACCCTTGGGCTACTAAGTGGTAAAGTAATGAAAATAAAGTAATGAAAGTAATGTAATGAATAGTGTCAGCTCCGAGCGAAACTGATATTTTAGTTACTATTGTTATTATTGAATGATTTGTCTATTCTTATGCAAATGTGCTCCCCTATGCTTATCCCTTTTATTGCCGAGAAGGGGCGGTCCTTGGGACTGTCTAGGAGGACAAGTGAGATTCTCATTTGGAGCCCCCCCCCTTCCCCTTACACTCATTTCTAATCTATTCATCTTATTGTATTACTGTAAGTAAAGATACATATCTTCCGGGTCTATGCAACTGCAGTACAGGTCGGTCATTTCACAGGGACTCCCCTCTAATACGTTGGAGGAGTTGAGTTGGGTTGTCGGGGTGTTAGAGATGGCAGGATATCATAAGGGATCCACTCTCTTTAACTTAACCCAAATTCTAGTCCACATCCGTTTATACCTAGGAACGTATAATAGTAATAAATGGTAAAGTAATGAAAATACTTACAAAAATGAATCCCCCGGCCGCCGAGTATGTTGGCTCGGGCGGATTTAGATATGTTCGATACGCCAAAAAGAGGAATGTGTACGCGAGAAAGGTGAAGGCGTGAAGGAAGCTGAAATTTTTGAATTTATTCACGGCATCGACTTCCACAATATTGTTTGTTATTTTTGTTTTAACAAAAACTCCCTTCTCCGATTGATCTCTTTGTTTTTGTGTTTTCTACAAAAGGAAACGGCAACGTTTTTTTTGCTCATAAATTATCGGGGGAAAATTCAAATTCATCCACTTGAAAATCAGCCCTTGAGGCAATGCAAAAGAAAGAAAGAAAAGAAAGGGAAACGGAGAAATGCATATCATAAACGTATTTGCTCAAATAAAATTGCAGCATTTCCCATTTTTCCACCTGCCGCAGACGTCAAGTTTCTTAGAGCAAATACGGTTTATAAATTCACGGCTTATCAGCACATTTCACCCACGTATATGGCAAAAATAATCGCATCGTTGAGACCAACTGCCGGCGCGTAAGGTTCACCGACACATCGAATGATCGCTTCACCCTGAAATGGGGACGCGTTTTTCAAAATTCAAAAAGCAAAACATACCCATTGCACCGATTACACTACATTTTTGTGCATAACTTTTTACGATATACACATCTTTTAATGGTTTTCCGCTGCAAATGCCTGCGAAATCACCTCATACCAAAATCGCATTTGCGTGTTAACCCACTTTTGCTTCTATTTGTTGCTGCCACCGAGAAAATGATGCGATGAGGCGATTTCGCAGGCACCCGAATTTTAGGGCTCATTTTTTATGCGTTTCTTGTTTTTCTTGGGGGTGGGACAAATGCGACCTTTTTTTTGCGCACCTGGACATTTGCGCACCTTTTTTTTGCTGGAAAAAGCCTTAGGAAAGGTCGTAGAGCTTCAAAAATGTTTTCATAGAAGGGAATCGTATGCGTAGATTCCGAATTTCGACAAATCAGACCTCGCTGACACGTCAAATTTGGGCTAAAAGGCAAAAACTACGCAACTTAACGCTTTTCCGCAGTTTTTGCCTTTTAGCCCAAATTTGACGTGTCAGCGAGGTCTGATTTGTCGAAATTCGGAATCTACGCATACGATTCCCTTCTATGAAAACATTTTTGAAGCTCTTCGGCCTTGCCTAAGGCCTTTTCCAGCAAAAAAAGGTGCGCAAATGTCCAGGTGCGCAAAAAAAGGTCGCATTTGTCCCACCCCCTTTTTCTTTGTTTTTTTGTGAATACTGCTCTTCATTTTCATTACACTTGCCGTCATCTTACGATTAATTTATTGGCTGAATATCTTTAATTGGTGCGCAAAAAGGTGGGTACCCACCGATGCTCTTGGTCATACAAATAGAGTAAAAATAAGGAGAGAACGATTGTCACTATCTCCATGGCGCCGGTTATTATCGATTCGGTGTTCGATTGTGTTGTTGAGGCTTTACAATAGGCGACTTGAGAGTCGAGAATCGTGGCTCCAGTTAGTTTCCAATAATATTCCAGGCCAGAGAGAGCAAACTGAAAATAGTGATTATTATCTCCAAATACAAGCAAAGCGGTTCAGCATGCTAGACACGCGGAAAATCTAAATGCGATTAAATACTGACCGTTTGAGGCTCTAAAACAACCAAAATATACCAAAATATAGTAATTTTTTAGAGCCCTTTTCACCTATGGCAGCTTTTTCTGCTTAACTGTGGCTAGATTTGGGTATTTTCACATGTTCTCTTTCATATTGTAAAAAAATTTGAAGAAACATTGTTTTAGCTTCGGGTTTTTTAGCAACTCGTAATCAAAACAGAGTACCGTATTCTCTCTAATAGAGGTGCACTCTTTAATAGTAGTGCACTCTCTAATAGTATTGCGGTCCAGGAGGGGGTTGAAAAAATAGTAGTGCGCACTACTATTAGAGAGAATACGGTAATCAACTCGCACAGCAAAACCGGTGAGCACACGTCGAATCGTAGTCTCTCTTCTCCGAATCTTGGCACCACCAAAGAACGAGAAGACTCGAAAAATGGTCAGCATCAAATTCAGCATTGGTAGGCTGAATATGGAAAAAGTGACAGCAAATCTCAAATGAAAACACGTCGCAAAAGGCATTGTGGCCTGACACGGCGGACGGGTTGAATGAAGGAAAAGGAGAGCTCCCTGCGATTTAAATTTGGAATCTTGAAAGATTTTGATTCTTCACTCGAAATTTTTGATTGATTCATCAAATTGAATTTTTGATTGATTCATCTTAACGTATGCTAGTATACAGTCGAGTATGACGATATAGACTAATGGACAATGAAATATCATATTTGAAAAAAGATCGTCACTTTCGCGCGTCTGTAACTCCCTTGTCTTTACCGCATTTCTAAATATTAATATTACCATTGTGTAGCCCTTGAAAAGAGCTTTCAGAAAATGTAGAACACTAATAGTTTAAACTCAAAGACATGGGAGTTACAGACGCGCGGACGTGACGATCGTTTTTCAAATATGATATTTCATTGTCCAGTACTGTAACTTAAATTTTATAACGTAAATTTTTTATTAAACAATCTAACTTTGATAAATGCATCATATTTTGATTCTACTGAAACCTCTTTACTCTAAGAGTCACAGAATATTGAAATCAATCGAAAGAAAAACCCTAACCATCGAAGAAATCATGGTAATCGCTTGGATCACGTGAATAAAATAACAGCATATCAGATGTTCTTTAAAAGTCGAGTCTAATAAGATCGACGAGAAAGTTCGTTTCCATGTGGCCATAATCCCGAAAATAGCCATCAAAGAAAATAGGATCCCAGCACTCAGCATCACTTTCATAAGGGGATACGTTGAAAACATGGAAATCGACGGACAATCACTCGAATTCATTTTTTATTTTGCTTTTCAGCCATCACCTTTTCGATGAGGCTACTTCTAAACGAATTTTATACTCGCTAGTTAGTGTTTGTCACGCTGGCTAATTATTTTATGCCTCATAGAGGTCCCTGGAGAGTTTTCAATTAGAAAAAAGTTTTCTAAGAAATTCTCTTGAGTCTTGAGTTTTCCGAGAACGCATTTGACTAAAAAAAGCACAAATTATAAATCATATAGAAAGTTAGCAAGAAGGTTTGTTGGTTCAAGATCTCTGATCTTCGATCTACACTCTAGTATAAGATACTATAAGAACTATAAGAGAACTATAAGATTTTTTACCCCCGAACTTCATCAAATTTCTCGTGACAGAAAGTGTATATAATAAACCTAGTAGTAGATTGTAAATTAAAGCTCAACTTTCAAAATACGTCTTTATCTCAAATCTCCTTCTCCGATTCTTGGGCTACGCGGCAAAGAAGTTGCGGAGCTAATTTTCGACCTCGAAGGGGTCTCCGAAATGCTCCCCATCGAGTTCTGCAGCCAGCCTGATTTGGCCATGTTTTGGCCAATTTTTGGCCAATTATGATTTTTTCGGTGACCCGATCCGGCTGCTTTGATTACAAGGAAGCTATGACAGTCGTGCCTTCAAGTAACAATAAACTACTTCGCTCAGATCCCACCAAATGCATAATGAACCATGTCAACCAGTTCTATTCTAAATTTTAATATCAGACGGGATCTATCTACTCTATTTCTCTAATAGGTGCCTTTTTGAGCCATACATAGCAAATAGTCAACATCAGACGCGAGGAATTGGAATTTTTATTGATGATTGAATCTTTATAATTGGAAGAAAAATAGTAATTAAAAAGTGAAAAGTGAAAAACGGAAGGAATCGCAAAATGCTTTAGAAAATCGGCATCGAACACTATTATTCTTCTTCACATTGACTTTCCGGGGATCATTGACTTCTTTGTCGTGGTCCTATTGATCAATACTCCACGACGATAGACTGCAACAGTTTCTTCCCATTCGACGCGCCTCATGGGCTGCCCGGTTTTGTATAGAGCGTACAAAGCTTCAGTCAACGCTACCCATTCTGCTCCAGTCGAGATGTCCGGGAGCTCAATGGTGGCCTCGGTGGCCTGTCTCGCCGAAACATAGTCTCTGAAGTCCTCTTTTGCCTCCTGTGCTCGTTCACCGTGCATCGTTATGAGCGCAAGCTATAAAGAGAGCACTTTAACAACAAGCATGATTTTCCGGGAATTTGGGCTTAAAATACAATTATCCCGAGACCCCATTGATGGAATTTTCGAGTTGTAACTTACGAGGGAATGCTGCTTATTTAACCCCTTTCAGATCCATACTTAAGTCAGAAGTACAGTCGACGCTCGATAGTAAATCACTCGATAGTAAATCACTCTCGATAGTAATTCACTTTTGAAAACTCCCGACAAAACCCTTAAGAAAATCCAAGGGCAAAAGCTCGTTAGTAAATCACGCTCGATAGTAAATCACTTTTGGAGAATCCCTTAAATGGTAAACACGTGTACTTAACGCTTGATAGTAAGTCATGGATTTTTAAGGAAAATTTTGCATTTACAGCTGCAAAATTTACATTTTATTTACGATTCAACCAAAATATTCAGCCAAACGATTGAAACCGAAAGCGAAAAAGAGCATTCGACGGCAAATTCATTCATTCGAATCCATCTCATTACCTATTATTGCCCAGTTTTTAGTAAGTCAATCCCAGCTTTTTTGAAACAGGACCTTTATATTAACACCATTCTAGCTAATCTCTTTTTTTTCCGGTAAATCCTGGAAACAAACGAATTATGCTCCCAAAATTGGACCAAATAAGTTGGTGGGTCAAAAAAAAGAAATCCACAAAGGGAAAGGCGAAAAGTTGGATTCGACAAAGGCTTTCCCTATTATGTTCACATAGAATCATAGTTTAAAGCTTTCTGTGTTATTGGAAAGAAAAGAAATAAAACTTTATTACACGGAATTTAAAAATTGGTAGACAATCAATGCATCATTGATGCTGGTGCACTGGCGACCGTAATGACTGTTCTGCCGTTTTCTGATCGTGCTTTTCCGGGTCGTTTCCGAAGGCACAAAGCACTGATTATACTGAAACTGGTCAAATTTAATATCTATTGTTACCCTAAACGGTCCACGGTTCTTTTCCAGGATTCACTGCCCACCACAGAGTCCATGAGTGGTGTAAATATATTAGATCTACTGTGGCTTTTTTCATTCGTTTACACACGCTGAACTATTCGTGCTTTACTCATATCTATTCCTATTATCTAGACAAGAACCTCATATCATAAATGTTTACATAAAGGCAACCTCGGGGGAAATAGTCAAAGTTTCGAGGTCATCAAAATGAAGCAAATGCTAGAGATTGGTCTTAGAGAAATGAGAACATAGCAATAGATATTTCTGCACATGTCTACTGCATCAACAAGAAATGCCAATGGACCCTATGATAAGCGGTGGCTACTGGAGGAAGTCAAATTTACCTGGCGAATAGGCTGAAGAACAGCGCCTGTATTAGAACGATCGTTTCACCAAACAGGTAGTTCAAATTATAGCCGATGAACATCTGGAGAAAGAAACCCAAAGCAAAGTAGCCAATAGTGTTAACAAGGGTGAGCAAAGAGTTGGTTATCATCTAAAAGGCTTTTGCTTTAGGAGACAAGGCAGCTCTGGTTCAACGCACTTGGTACATCAGCAGGCATTCACACCGAGACACTTTCCCGTTGCGTTTCAGCTGTAAATGATTAAACATTTATATGACGTGAATGTAAATGAACAAACATGTAAATGATTATACATTTATAAAAAGCGACTATTCTCTACCAGTTGGCTAATTCAGCCCTCCCCTTCCGGTTCCACACTCACCTTTTTCAATTTCCTGTTTGTCATAAAGTCCAAGGCGCACATCAAGAATGCAGGAAACGGAATAAGGTAGCCATTGAAAAGATAGTAATCCAATTCTTCATCGTTGATCCACGTCTTGATCCCCTCGATGCCGACGCGCACAATAAACGGCACTGCCAATTGTACAATCGGGAGCTTCATTGTGTATCGAAAATAGACTCCATCAAGTGCGAGCACGAAGAATCGACTGACTGAGATTAACAGTTGATAATATTGAGCCACATCGTAGAGATTGTAGCTATAATATGTGTACGAGTAGAAGTCGTAGCTGACAGTTAGTAGGCCATCCGAACAGGTGATGGGGGAATCCGGGAAGAAAGTGGAAAGGAAGCAATAATAGGCAAACACGTAACCGATCGCATAGACGAATTTCGTGCTGTTCTCCGCAGTGGCCAGCAGTCTGCAAGTTTAGTCATTGTCCAAGCGCATCACTCTGAAAACCCAACCGTTCCACTTCGATCTCTCTTGTGCCTTTGCATTTTTTATAAATGGCTATTCAAGCAACCTTGAGATCTACTCGATATCCACCTGTATCCGATAAGTATTGAGCTTTTTTCGAAATACAGAAACGTTTCAGCGAGTAAATAGAAAAGGTGATTTTTGATTATTTCCAATCCAAAAAACTGATCACCCCACAAGAGCTGATAAAAAGATTTCTGGTGCTTCAAACTCTGATCGTGTGTACTTCGTGTATTTTATAATCTAAACTTGCGAATAAATACATTATGAAGACCGTCTTCAAAATGGGAAGCCAAAATGGGAAACCAAAGCAAAGCTATTTTTTGCTATCATTCGATTCAGAATCGGGCTTGCTCTGCAACTTGGCGCACTTCAAAAATAATGTAAATAGAATGAAATATATTAAATAAGACTATGACAAGACTTTCTCTGTTTGTGCAAAACCGCATTTTAGACTGTTTCTCTGTTTCGACCAATGGAAATAGCTATCTCTATTAGGCTGGACCTGTAAGAAATATATGTTTATGTTTTGATTTATATAATTTCTTGTGAGACCGTGTCTCGGTGTGGTTCAATAGTGGTCTTCTTGAAAACGCACAATTTATCCAACTTTCCCTTGTTAGGGCAACTTCGCTCAAACTGGAGCAACCTGGCATTATCACAATTAATTCAACACTTGCATGTGAAAAAAAGGATGATAAAGAGCAAAAAAGCAGAACAAAAACCCACTCAAAAGCAAAGCTTGAAAAACGGGTTTTTTAAGTATACAAGCTACAACAAACGGACAGCTGAATATCGTCTAGTGACTGATTACGGTAGTTTATCCATCAACTTTAAATTTTAACCTGTGTATTGAATTTTTGACTAACTGCAGAGCAGTGGCAATTCGCCACAGGACCATCGAAGCTTCAACAGGGGCAAAATTTCTGAATCCAACCGTCATATATCTATGTGCTTAGTGACTGGGAAATGAAGAGAATGACTGACTTGGGCGAACGTTTTTTTTCCAATTTAAGGAAGTTTTATATATTCAAATAAATCACATATAATCAAATAAATCAGCTGGAAGTCGATCTTTTGTTGTTCCACGCAAATCGTGAATTGAAGCCTTCCTCGCGCCCCACGTCGCTTCCACCTGTAATTATCGAGCTTATGTTTTAAAGATTTCATTATACTTATATGATAGTGGGTCATCTGGGTCGACAAACTGGAGCTTGGGATTGGCCCAACTATGGTCGCATTGAAGTTGATTCTTAAGTAATTCAACAGCACAGTCAACATATAATTGGAAGGTGGAAGCGACAAGATTTATTTGATTATATGTTTAGGAGAGCAACAGAAAATGGTCAACTCTTCCAACATTTGTTGCTTCGCATGGAGGCTGCTTATCCCCTTCCCTAGGATTGTTCTTGAAATTCTGATCCATGTGGAACTTAATAAAATACGTCAAGACAATTTCAAAAGACTTTTAAAAAAACACAAAACGCAAAAGGTCATGAAACTTTCAACAGAGAACGTTTAGGGAAAGAGCCCTTTTTCTTTTTATCTATATCGCCCGTTCCACCATCGAACGAGTGAGGGCTCGGTTGGATTCCTTGCAAAGCAAACGGCTTTCCGTGGAAAACGCCTGGAATGAGAATGCCTTAGAGTTGACGAGAGTGAATTGAGGAAGTGAAAGGATTTCAGAGCTAATTTGAAGCTAAAAAAACTAATTTTGGAAACTGCCTTCAAAACTACCCATCCACAAATTTTCTGCAATTTGTATATGACTAGACGCAGAGTATTTTGAGAAGAATACGCTTTAGTCCAGTGGCCCAATTGCGAAGATTTTTTCTTGCAAAAAGGGACATGCGCGTTTTCCATTCTCCATTTACCCCTTGATACTGCGAAGTAACTATTAACTTTTTTTGAAGTGCGCCAAGTTGCAGGGCCAGCCCGAGCTTGACCCATCCCACCTCGACCGATTCTGAATCGAATGATAGCATTGATCGCATTCTGAAATTCTTGGCTCAGGTACGCCATCTATTGATATGCTTCAAACTTTGGCAAAAAACACTCAAGAACTTCATTTCATTGGAAACATTGGAAGTTCCTGTTACTCAAGGGACTGATCTCGAAATGTTGATTGAACATGTGTTGAAGTGTGGAATACCTAGCATCGACTCTGACGCTTTATTCAAAGTAGTTTATCAACTAAAAAACATGCAATCCTCAAATCCAATTGATTCCGACGAAATTCTTGAGATTTTGGGATGTGTCTTTGAGAGTTATTATGGACTATTGTATGAAGATGAGGCTACTGAAGAGATTGATGAGGATTCAACGAAGGCAGAAGAAATTCGAGAATTATTCTTGGAATTAAAAGATTTGGATGACACTGAAAGTATTCATGAAGCGTTTTTTGCCAAAAATTTCGAGTCTCGAAAAGTGCTTTTTATGCTGGAAATGATCGAACGAGTGAACAAGAAGATTGAGATCAAATTTTATGCTAAAGGTGTTCTTGATTTGTGAATTTTGCTAGATGTTTTTGAATAAAGTGGTTGAATAAGGTTACTCAGTTTCTGAGAGTCAATTGCATAAAAGATTTTGAAGTTAAAACTACATACAGGTCTAATCATTAGCCACCATAAAAAAAATAAAAATATCTCGATATTAAGGTATTTTTATTGAACACTTTGATCCAAGTCATGGAGAAACCATTATGTCTAAAAATGTTAAAAACAGCTTCCATTCTAACGGGGACACAGACACAACTCTTTTTTTAAGAATTTGATTGAAAATATGAAGCACTGAAACAGATTGTGAGCTTCTTGCTTTGTCTGCGGTGAACGTGAAATGTTCTGTATGGTTCTCAAATTGTTTTTGGAATTGGAAAATTTCTCAAATTGGAAAGGAAAATAGAAAAGAAAAAGTTTGGATTTTGTTGGAATTGGTAAATGGAAAATAATGTTCGAAACTGAATTTTGATTAGCAGCAGTTGTTTGGAAGGCCACACCAATACGGGCACTTCCCGGAGTAACAATTTCCAATGCACGAGTCTGGGCAACAATCGCGCGGACGATGACGATCAGCACGATGAAGAAAGTCGTTTTGGAAAGCTAAAATATGAATTGATATATGAAAGACAATGTTAAGATCTCCATCTAACTACAGATTTAAAAACTCACTCAAAGTAGCATTTTCCTTTTCTTCGGTGGCTGAAACGAGTGGATCGACCAAGAAGAAGAAGCAAATAAAGGCCACAACAGCGACTTTCATTTTGGATTGGTGAATGGAGAAATACAAATTGGATTTGTGCTGTAGTTGGGACTTAAAGTTGGGTATTGATACCAAGGTTGCCATTTGTTGCTAGCAATTCTAAATATAATCCTGAAACCTTGCTGATTTCATTTCCGCTGACAACATTGACTAGTTTTTGACCCCTTCAAAATTACTTGAGTTGTCAGTTAGTTTATGTTGTGAAAAGGTAGACAAAAGAACTTATTGATTGTTGAGTCAAAGTGCTGATAAGGAAAAAAAATCAAAAGAAAACTAAACGGTTTACGTCTGTCTTTTAGTTGGGGCTTTTAGTTGGAATCACTTTGGGGGCTTCACAAACAAACTTAGAATATCGAAGATGGCAAAGGTAGTGTGAAAGCCTTTTCAGGTTTCGATTTTTTCAGCCTTTTTTTAGGCTTCAGTTTTCCAGGCTTTAAGAATAAACCTTTGGATTAAAAAATACTCTTCTTGGTGTTTTGCCATTTGTCTTCTGAAGTATTCTGAAACAACAATGAGAAATATTTTCAAATTGCGGTCTCTTTTTCTGTTCCTTCCACCTTTGCGGCTTCCTTCCTTCTTTTTCCTCAGCTTATCAGTGTTTTCGAACAAGAAGTACAACCAGATTTTGATTCATTTAACCCATTCAAAATGCAAAACAAATAAAAATGAAACTTTTTCAAAACTAGGAGTGACAATTCAACTAACGACCGAAATGAAAAGACAAAGAGCTATCATCGGAAATTAAATCAGAAAGTGGAAAAATAAATATTTTAATGTCCTTTCGATGATAGTTACCCTAAACAATCAGCCAGTATAAATACCCAACTTAAAGCCTCAACTACAACACAAATCCAATTTGTACTTCTCAACACCAATCCGAAATGAAAGTCACCGTTGTGGCCCTTATTTGCTTCTTCTTCTTGATCGATCCACTCGTTTCAGCCGCCGAAGAAAAGGAAAATGCTACGTTGAGTGAGTTTTTGCGCTACTGGAGAATCACTTCCTCTATTCATTAACATTTCAATATTTCAGGTGTCCAAAATGATGTGGTCGACTTGTTCCGTCGTGCTGATCGTCATCGTCCAGCCTCTTGCTGCCCCGACTCGTGCATTGGAAATTGTAACTCCGGAAAGTGCCCCTACTGGTGCGCTCAGCCAAATAATTGCTGCTGATCCCATTCAATGAACTTTTCGTAACAATTTCCACATTTTTTAATAAAACATTTTATTTCAATACAGTAAACACTAAACCTTCTTTTGTTTTATCTTGAATTTTAAGTACTTTGTTGAGCCAAGGAAGCAGTGACCCAGAGCGGAGACACTTTTGGACCCAACCACTTCTCGACAATGGCTATCGAAAAATTTATAAGGCTTTAGAAAAACTACTTACAATCAACTCTTATCCATTTACTCAGTTTCCGCAAAGTTGATTTGAGATGTTTACGATACGGTTGATACAATAATAGTATTGCTATAGTATTGGCAAGACCATGTTGAGAGAGGCACAGGCTAATTAGTGGGTAATATTCTAAAAAAGTTTTTAGCTATTATATAGAATATATTTGCTCAATTTCATGCAGACTTTCGTTGTGTTGAAAATAGGATCGAGCTGAAGATCAACTTACTGGTGTATTTGAATTCATCAAGAATGATTACAGCAGCACCCAAAAAGGCCGGGATGATCACAGTGATCACAGTATCCCTATAAATTTCTAAAAACTAATTGCTCAATTGTTGATGATCATTATTGCTCTAAAGAGTGGAAAAAGCTTGCAATTGTGGTCCATCTCAAACTGACAGCAGCTAAAGATTAGAATTCGATCCGATATTTGGCTCCTTTTCTCCAAAATCTTTTATCACTTGAAACGGTCAACAAGCTCAAGGGCCAGCCGAGAAAATTGAGTCAGTAAGTCAGACCTAAAGCCAGCTCCTGACCTGGTGTGACTTTGCGCACTGATCGTTTGAACCATTAGTGGGACAAGTCTACGTAATAGTCGCAGAAGCTCACTTGTGTAATTAAAGATTTGATCAATTTCCTCTCCTCGTGAATGAGTCGTTTTTCCAGGTATTCTTCTTGAATGCGAAGAAAGTAGAAGCAGAGACAAGATAAACCTGAGTTGTTATGTCTTTTCATGGTACGTGTGACTATTCTGCAAGTCACTTTACATTAAGCCAAGAACATTTGCATTTTAAATGGCGTGCGAAATAAGTTTGGGGCACTTTTGACTCTTTTGCACGCCATTTTGCATATTAGAAGAAGAAGACCCGTGGATTTGGCAGTGAAAGGACCCAACTTATATAAAACTTATGATTTACCGATTTTAGCAACCCATTTTTTGCACTAACCTGGTACCAATGAAATTGAGGATTTGGTGAGGGTTATTGGGCATTTTATACGCGCCCCGCGCTTATTGGCAATCTAACTTTGAGCTGAAATATCTTCGTGTTGGGCTGTTCAATTTTGAATATTCTTGGTATCATTGGATGCGCCAAGTCTTTCCCTGTCGAATGGTACAAAAATTATTTCATTGAGCAGCCCAACACCAAGATTTTTGAGCTCAGAGTTAGATTGCCAATGGCAAAGAAGGCGGGGCGCGTATCAATTCTCCCACAATCACAATCGTTAACTAGGCGCATAGCCATTTGATTCTAAAACCACCAACTGATCATCAATGTGCCACAGATAGCCGCAAAACTGCAAATATTGTTGAGAATGAAGGAATTCATTTCCGGAAGAGAGGCCAAGAAATTGTCTAATTCGATGAATTGGAGCAACTCAGGGTATTTCTGAAAAGACGTCCCTATAGGTCTGACAATAGATCACGTCAATTAAAAGGTTAGTTGCGGGTTAGATCCTAAGCCTAATAGGGGTGAACAATCCAAAAACAGAGTATTCAACTTGCTGAGGGCTTGCTCACCCTTTTTCAATGACATTTTTAACACATTCGCGACTATACGGCCCACCGGTGGGCCGTACGTGGAATTAGCACTTTTTTTGAGGCCGATGGGGCAGAAAATTTGCACGAAGGGGCTTACGGGGTCAAGAAACTCGAATTCGTACTTGGTTTTTAAAGAAAACGGTTCTATTCTTGGATATTTCATTCAGTTTAATTACCTATTTTAAAGAAATTTTTAAAAATTTAAAAGATTTAGTCAAGAATTCGGTAGAGAGCCCGACGCGTGCCATCCATCCATATGGTACCCCTCCAATCAATGGGAAAAGTAAAAAAGGACAACAACCATCACCGAGAATATGATCAGAAAATGTTATTGTCACCTGTAAAATAAAAATTAGATTATGGTAAATGCTATAGCAGAGCGATCCCCTCAAATAGGACGACCCCCTTCTTTCACAATTTTTTTTTATTTCTTATTTTCTGCAGGGCATTATTATTATTATTTAATTATCCGAGTTTAAGGGCGCCATATGCTCTACTTCTACTTCTTAAATTGATGCAACATTTGATGCTGATGCGGCTCCGTCATCCTCTCCACCCTCTGCCACCTATACCATTTGGACTTCCGCTCATGAGAGGACTTTGTGCTAACCAAATCGCTCACTTAGGAGTACCATCTGGTCATTGTGGATCTTCCCTTGTTTCCTTCACCCAACAATCACTCCAGAGTATCGTCGCGCCTTCGATCCATTCTTATTCAACTCAATTTTCTCCGCTTTTGGATTGGACGCCTACATATTTGTCCGCTATCGAATGGGAATATATTCTTCGTCTCACTGTGGCGAATTGCCACTGCTCTGCAGTTAATCAAAAATTCAATACAAGTTAAAGTTCAAAGTTGGTGGATAAACCACCGTAATCAGTCACTAAATGATATTCAGCTGTCCGGTTGTTGTAGCTTGTATGCTTAAAAAACCCATTATTTAAGCTTTGCTTTTGAGTGAGTTTGTTGTTCTCCTTTTTTGTGCTTTATCATTCTTTTTTCACATTCAAGTGTTGATTTAATTGTGATAGTGCCAAGTTGCTCTAGTTTGAGCGAAGTTGCCCTAACAAGGGAAAGTTGGATAAATTATTACGTTTTCAAGAAGACCACCATTGAACCACAACGAGACACGGTCTCACAAGAAATTATATAGATCAAAGCATCACCATATATTTCTTACACGCAGGCCGGGAAACTACTCAAGGGAAAGTTCGCAATGGCACAGAAGTTGATAACTCGTGTCAAAGCCCAAATGACTAGAGCTCTAAATAGTGGCCTAGCATTTGAGGAAAGTTCGTTAAAGCTTATTCGAGATTTGGAGGTTGAAAATAACCCCGGAAAAGTTGAAAAATTGCTAACGCAGTCAGATACTGACGTAGCGAAGATGAATAACTACAAAGAAAGAGTAGATGAAATTCGAGATGGAGAAGTTCAAAGTTTTACTCCCGAAGAAGTTGAAGAATGGGGAGAATACCTTGAGGGGAAAGATGAAGATTATGAGAAGTTACTTGACCTAATATTTAATTTGAAATTGGCTATGAAGCAAGCTCGTGAAAAGTCGACTGGACAGCCAAGTGGGAAGGACATCCAATGCCCATCATCAATTGCAGCAAATGCGAGCGATAATGAATCGGACGATGGAAGAGGAGGAATGGCTCAACTTCAACGAGGTTACTTTCAATTAAACATACCCGATTTTGATGGTAGCTACGAAAATTGGCATAACTATTGGAAAATTTTTGACAAATGTTCACTCGACGCGTCATGATGATTTAGTAAAGTTAAATGTCCTTACGCAAACGTGTAGAGGCACAGCTGTTAGATTCATCAAGAACGCTAGCAAAAACGGCAACTTTTACCAGAGCGCCATCACAAATCTAAAAAATTATTATGAGAACCCGCAAATTCAAAAAGCCGCTATCGCCAATGCAATAGATTCCGTGCCTAGAAGCTCGAATCAAATTGATGATATGTTTAACACATTTTACGACATGAAAAGTTTACTTGAAAGTTTGGAAGAGCAAGGGGAAAATGTTGAATCCGTGCTCATGAAGCGCGAGATCAAAACAAAGTTTCCTATTTCGATCATAGCAAAAGTAGACGAAAAAGAACGAGATTCTGGTGATGAATGGAACACTACAAAGTTGATGCAAAAGATTGAAATTGAAATTCAAGCTAGGCAAAATTATGAAGCTCTACGAGGTTTGGACAAGAAAACTCATCAAAGAGTTGAGGATACATCTCACAAATTCAATTCGAACAAGTTCAACTCGAATAGATTCAATTCAGATGGGTTTAGCTCGAACAATTTTGCAAAAGATCAACAGAATGAAGTTAGAAAGTGCATCTTCTGCGCAAGAAATAACCACAAAGCAAAGGATTGCCGTGAAATGGCAAGGATGGATCTTCAACGAATTATGGAATGCGTGAGGACAGCAAGAGTCTGCGCCATATGCTTTGGAGGAGGACACATCGCGAATGCGTGCCGACACGAGAGGTGCCAGAAATGTCAAGGACAACACCACACAAATACGTGCAGGAAATCAGGTCCCAATTTAGGTAATAGAGTTAATACATTTAGGCAAAACACAGCTAGCAATTTAAATTATCTACAAGTTCAAGAAAATTCGAATAACGGATATGTTCAACCCGCCGCAACAGGATATTTTGCTCAAAATTCACAAATGGACTGCGGTTCGGAGTTTTTTCGTGCCATCAATGAGGAGCCAGCAAGTCATCCAGCCAAAAATTCAACAGCAAACAGCAATCAATAAGGCTTCAGAAAGTTCAACTCAAATTCCAAGTTTACTATGTTATAACAGCTCCCAACTTAATCGGAAAGTTCGAGTCACAAGTATGTTACAAGTTGTCGCCAAGAATGAAGATTATCAAATCAATGAGAGTGCAAACATTTTATTGGACACAGGTTCAACGGATAGTTTTATTACAAAAAGATTCGTACAAAAATTAAAGTTAAAAGCTTCCACAACCAAAGATTTAAAAATCAGAACAGCTATTGGAGCGGAAAGTTCAATCAACACGAAATGTTACAAAGTTTTATTGCAAAACAAGAAAGCTTTCGAAGACAACCTACCTGATGCCTTCATTCTCGACGTGATGGAGCTGCCCAGTCTTCCACCAGCAAACATGGCCATCGGCGACGTGCCTGAAGTCGAAGAAGTTAATATTGACATCATAATTGGACAGAATGCTTGTTGGAAAGTTATTAAGCCCGAGCCCTGGACTAAACATCCAAGCGGTTTGGTACAAATTCAAACGAAATTGGGAACAGTTAAGTGCGGCGAACTGGATTTAAAGTCGAATCCGAAAGTCAAGCAGATTACGAATATATCTACGGCCATTGGAACAATTTCAGAAGAAAATTTCTGGGATCTTGAAAGAATCGGCATCAATGAATCGCCTGAAGCAAAAGCGGCGGAAAAAGAGCAGGAAGAAGTTGTGGAAAGATTCAAAAGGAGGTGGAAATTATCAATGGAGAAGTTCACGTCAAATTTCCATGGATCGAGAAAAATCCACGAATCAACGACAACTTCAAATTGGCAACGCAATACCTGCACAGCTTGACTAAACAACTCAAGAGAAAACCTGAGCTACTGGCAAAGTACAGTGAAGAATTCAGGAAGCAAATGGAGCAAGGGATTTTGGAGGAAGCACCTAGAAAAGTCGAAAATTCAATAAGTTTCTACATTCCACATCAAGCCGTCATAAAAGAAGTTTCAAGAACAACCAAGTTACGGATAGTTCTAAATGCAAGTGCCTGTATGAAAGGTCAAAAATCGCTGAATGAAATTATGCACCAAGGACCATCGTTGATCCCAAACATGATTGGAATATTGCTAAGATTGAGAACATTTCCCATATTACTGACAGCTGATTTGGAGAAAGCCTACCATCAAATTCATCTACAAGACTCGGAAAGAGATTCTGTTAGAATATTATGGTTGAAAGATCCGAACGAACCGGTTTCATTTCAAAACCTAAAGTTACTTCGCTACACGAGAACACCATTTGGAATCAAAGCCAGTGCATTTCTGCTCACAATGTCAATCCTCTATATGTTGGAACAAAATTATCCAGATTTAAAGGAAGAAGTTCGAGAGAATATGTACGTTGACAACTTATTTGCCGGAGCTTATAATGAAGTTGAAGCTATTCAAAAGTACAAGACCTACAAAAAAGTTTTTGGAGGAATGAAGATGAATATTCAAGAATTCTCAAGCAACAATGAACGAGTTCTCAACTCAATTCCAGTTGAAGACAAAATTGAAGAAAATTCAATGAAACTTTTGGGAATGTTATGGGACAGTAGCGCCGACACATTATCGCAGACAACAAAGATTCAAGCTGAACGTCCGCTCACAGAGCGAAAAATTATTCAAGCTATCGCGTCAAATTTCGATCCGATTGGAATAGCGACACCCCTGATGGTGGAGGCTAAAAGTTTTTACCAAAGTCTATGGGCTATTAAAGATTTGAAATGGGACGACGCGCTTCCGAAGCAACAAATTGAACAATGGAATGCTATAGAGGAGAAATTCGGCGACGAAACGACTATAACCATCCCTAGGTTCACTCATACCATGGAAAATGCTGACAAAATTCGATTGACCATATTTGCAGATGCTTCGGCTAAAGCATTCGCTGTCGTAGCGTACCTACAAATCAAAAATGGAAAAAACTTTAATCGTCAATAATATTTGCAAAGAATCGACTAAGCCCGACGAAAGTTATAGCCACAATTCCCAAAATGGAACTATTGGCTCTCGAATGTGCTCATAAGCAAGCGAAATATATCTGGAAAGAAATTAAGTTGAAAATTCAAGAAATTCTCATATTCGGAGACTCGGAAGTCGCACTAAAATGGCTAACGCAGACTAAGAGTCGAAAAACGCTGGAAAATTTGTGAAGAACCGCGTGGAAAATATTATCAAAATTCAAGAAGATTTCCAAAAGGATCAGGTTGCGATAAAATTGTATCACATATCGGGAAAGTTGAACCCAGCCGACTATGGAACAAAAGGAATCGACGCTAAACAATTAGCGGCAAGTTCTTGGCTCAATGGTCCAGTATTTCTACAATCAGAGGATGAGTATTGGCCTAAAGAAGTTCAAAGATATAAGAATTCAGAGAGTCTCGATGAGACGGAAGCGGCGGAAAGTTCCATCTTGGCAAATCTTGTTTACGAAAAGCAAGAAAAATTGATAGACACGGAAAGGTTCAGCAGTTATACAAAATTGGCAAGAGCTTCCGCAAAATTTTTATTTTGCACCAACCGCTGGATGTCAAAAATTCGAAAAACACCAACCGTCTCCATGTTGATCCCGTCAAAGTTCGATGGAGCACCTCACATCACCGACGTCGACCACCTCAAAGTTCCGTCCAGCGAAAGTTACCTAAAAAACGCAAGACTATTACCGATAAAGCAAAATCAAAGCGAAAATTGGGAAAAGATGAAAGGAAAATTATACGACGCGGAAATGGATGAAATTGGGATTTATCGTAAAGTCGATAGAATTTCAAAAACGCTGCAAAATTTGCAAAATTCGAAACCAATAATTTTATTCGCGCATGACCACTTTTGTACGCTAATTATTCGGCATCACCATGAACAAAAAGGACATGCTGGAACAGGTTCAACGTTAGCAAGTTTACGCCAAAAGTTCTGGATATTCAAAGGAAGGCAAGCCGTAAAAAACGTCACAGAAAAATGCGTGGCCTGTAAAATGTTCAATGGATTGCCATATAAACAACCGCCATGGGCTCCGTTCCCTAATATTAGAACAAAAAGAAGTCTACCGTTCGAACATACAGGTATCGATTACATTGGACCTCAACTAGTTTTCGACCAAGCTGCCGACGGAGAAATTCAAGTATGGATAATAATTTTTACGTGCGTAAGCACAAGAAATATTCACTTGGAGATTGTAAACTCGCTATCGACTTCAATGTTTCTAGAAAGCTTACGCAAATTTTGTGCTCGGCAGGGCAAACCAAAGTTGATTATTAGTGACAATGCCACTACATTCAAATTGGCCCAAAAATTCGTGAAAAACGGCGACCAAAACGAGGAAAGTTCCTATATTCAAAATACACTAGCCGATTATGGCATTGATTGGAAGTTCACCACTCCATTTGCTCCATGGCAAGGAGGTATATATGAAAGACTAGTGGGTTGTGTCAAGTTAGCCCTCGGAAAAATTAAATGTGGTCGAATCATGTCACGCCAATTCCTCGAAGTTATCGTGACCGAAATCGAAGGATTCATAAACAGTCGTCCCCTCACATATTTAGATGAACATCAGTCAGAGCTACTCATACGACCGATCGACTTTCTACTACCTGGAGTTAAGTTAAATCTTGAAGTTGAAAGTTCGCCTGATCAGAACGACATCGAATATCAAAACAAAGTGATACAAAGTCATGAAGATGTAAAGAAAAGGATCAAGGCCACGGAATATTACCTAGATTTGGTATGGAAAACATTCCGAACAAGTTATCTCCAATCCCTTCGTGAGAGAGAGAGGAAGCAAAAACACAAACGCAACTCGAAGGTGTCGACCAAAGTTGGCGAAATCGTTCTAATCATGAAAGAGGACGCGAAAAGAGGAACTTACGCAAAAGGAATGGTTGTAAAGCTAATGGAAGGAGCAGATGGAAAAGTTCGAGCCGCGCTTATCAGAACCGGAAACCATAAGCAGATCGAAAGGCCAGTGAATTTGCTCATTCCACTCGAAATTCGATCAGAAATTGAAGACATTAAGCAACGCAACGATACTCCAACCACAATTCCAAAAAGAAATTTCCCAAGAGGAGCGAAAGTTGCTATAAATTATCGGGAAAATCCCGACGAAGAGATTTAAAAACAAATCTCAAATCCCCAAGTTTTCAACTGAATATCTTCTAACAAACAAAGTCATTTTATTCAAGTCTTCATTTAAAAGTTCATTACGTCAAGTTATCAAGTTCATAACACTTACCCATTATGGCGTTATTTATGTGTTCGTTTCTGTTGCCCCCCGTTTTTCTTTCTTCTTTCATGGCACAATTTTCAATGACAAGTTTCTTCTTCCAGGTCAAGATGACGACGCCTGAGAACGCAGGAAAAGCCGACCAGACTATGCCGAGCAAGGTGCGAATCGTGAAGCAAGAGACGAAACCAACGAAAGTCGGAGATCGCGACGACATTGGAATCGTGAAGGATCTCAAGAAGGCAATCGAGGAGTCAACAAAGGCCGTGACCGAGAACGTATGTACTGAGAGTATGTCCACCTTGCTGGCTACCAAGGGACACATTCAAGAAGAAATGGCCAACTTGAAGGAATCCTTGATGAAACATATCGACAAGTCAATCAGCGATATGAAGGACGAAATTATGCGCGAAATTCAAAGTGGAAAGCGACGTGGGAGCGAATACAAAGAAGCTCGAGAGGTCAAGAAGGCAACAATGACGTTTGCCACAAAGAATTGTTTCTTCTGTGAGAAGTCAGATTGCAACGACGCGACCAAGTGTGCTCTCCGGATCAATTACGTGGAGCGAATGCGCATTGCAAGCCGAAATGGACTCTGCATTTCACGAAATTGCCTAAAAAATCACGGAGGAACCTGCTCAAAGCCGAGGGTGCGATGCAGCTTCTGTAACGGGCCACATCACGTAGCCTACTGCGAAGAATTGGAGCGCCAAGGGTATCGCGGCAAAGGATCAAGTCGTCACTAGACCAAGTTTCCCCATCACACCCATTTTTATGCCATGTTCCAAAAATTTTTTTTCCCATGTACAAGCCATTAGGGCTCATTTTTCAATATGTTACACTCTTAAACATTAGTGTCAAGTTCATGCCAAGTTTTGGTGCCAAATTACATATTTATCACCAAGTTTCCCCAAAGTTCAACAATCGGGCGCAAGCAAAGGAAATCAATCAACAAATTTCCACGCCATCATGGCCAAGTTACAAAAAGTTCTTCGGGCGGGAAAATCCGGGCACGCGCCCAGATTTCTCGTCGGGGCGGAGTGTGGCGAATTGCCACTGCTCTGCAGTTAATCAAAAATTCAATACAAGTTAAAGTTCAAAGTTGGTGGATAAACCACCGTAATCAGTCACTAAATGATATTCAGCTGTCCGGTTGTTGTAGCTTGTATGCTTAAAAAACCCATTATTTAAGCTTTGCTTTTGAGTGAGTTTGTTGTTCTCCTTTTTTGTGCTTTATCATTCTTTTTTCACATTCAAGTGTTGATTTAATTGTGATAGTGCCAAGTTGCTCTAGTTTGAGCGAAGTTGCCCTAACAAGGGAAAGTTGGATAAATTATTACGTTTTCAAGAAGACCACCATTGAACCACAACGAGACACGGTCTCACAAGAAATTATATAGATCAAAGCATCACCATATATTTCTTACACTCACCCACGTCCTAAGATTATCTTATCGTCAAAATTTGGTGTATCAAATGTGCTCGGCTCTTTTCATTTTTTTGGTCAAGGATTCTCTACCGTGGGTAGCCCAATTTGATATATTTCGTCGATCCGACCCCACCAAAGCCAAGAGAAAACACGTTGTCTTCTCACCTACCACCCGATTTTTAACCTGACCGCATGGATGTCTCAAGAAGATCATTGAGGTTTCAATGCAAAAGGATCACATAGATGAAATAGATGAAATTGCCCCTACATCGCAAACCTTTACAATGCCTTCAAACAGGAGAGGACGACCCAAGTACGTGCCTGCTCCATTTAACGTGAATCGGAAGAATACATCAAGAATGGTTCTACTGGATTTATCTACACTCAACCCATCGTCGATACAGCCGTCTTTTCATTGTTCTCAAGCTCATCATCGAAGATTTCCAGTCCAGCTCAAAGATTATACGAACGTGTCTTCAACCCCAACCATCGCGTCCTCAATCTTCAGGATCAACAATAATCAAATGGATTTTTCCTCTCTTAAGGCTTCTCTCTTTTTTTCGTTCCTAGAAATTTCCTATTCAAACGCTCACAGCATTGTTTCTAATTCTTGCAGCCATTTAGTCACTTTTCAAACGTTAGTTAGAACAAAAGCCTATCCGATTTTAGCCATTACAGAGCCCTGGTTAAATGATTCAATTTGTTCGTCTTTGCTTAACCCCTTAAATCAATTAATGTTATTCGTTGTGACGGTGTTTCTGCTGTGAAATCTTGCGCAGGTAGTGTTTCCATTTTACTTGATACATCTTTGTCCTATAACATAACAACATAATAATCTCTCCTCAAAATTTGCTAGAAACTTTTTCACCTTTTTTAAATCTTGTTTTTGTTTAAATTCTCTTTAGTTCAAGTGTATCTTAGTGTGTTTTTATGCTTGTTCATTCAACAATATCACACTTTATGCTGAACTAAAGTACCGTATTCTCTCTAATAGTATTGCACCCCGCCGAGCCGAGTTGATGGCTATTTTACGGTTTCAAAGTTTTCGCAGAAGCTCAACACTCTAATCCCCCACTAGATCTCATCGTCAGCTACATTTTCCGACCCCACATCGATAGATTCTGATAAGCGTTTTCGAGATTTCGAGCAATTTAGGCAACGCTCAGGGTGCACTACTATTTTGTTGTTTTAGGCTACGAAAAGTTGAAGAATGCTCGTCTGGATCAAGCAATGACCAAGGTTTTCGGAGAATTGGACACAAACGTCGATACAAACGTTGCAGAAATCGACGATACAAGCAATGATTTGATTCTTTTCAACTTTGATGTTCCTCTTGATCTTGCTAGCTAATTGTTACTAGCATCAATGTTATTTATTTTAATTTTGTTAATATTTAATAGATGTTACAAGAAATTTTCTTTAACAGAAATAATATTTTTATGATCTGACATGGTTCTTTCAAATGTGACCGCTTGGACGACTAAGTGACTCCATCTTGCATGATGAGCGGTGAGAACCAGGGGAAAAAAGCCGGACTTGGCTCTAACTGCATAAATTACTAAATAAAATAAGCCCATTGTGCATAATCTTGGTAGTTTAGTACCAAAAACAAGTTTTCGGGTTAGCCAGAAGTCTGGTCTAGGCTGGCTTGGCCTGGCTTTTGGCCTGGCTTCTAACCTGGCTTCTGAAAAAAAAATGAAAAATAGAACCATGAAAAATAGAATAATCCCTTCTAATAGAGAGAATCTCCAAAAGGATATTGAAAGGGATATAATAAAGCAACCGACCGCTCTAATACAGCATTTCCGGTATTTAGATTTTCTTTCTTGTTAGCCTTTGAGTAGATTTGTAACCTGTACCTAAAAGGTTTATGATTGTGCCAACAACTGAAAAAGATCAATTTTATCTAAGCCTACCATTGCAACACTTACCTGAAATGCAGTGAATAATCGTAAAGACATAGTCCTCGGAATGAACACCGAACTCAACAATCATGAATACAAGGCCAGCAATAGTTAGTCGAGCAGGAAATGTCTATTCTTTTGCTTCACAAACTCGAGCTATTCGCCCACAAATGTTTTTTATGCAATCATCCAGGTGAAACACTAATGAGCCAGCCGATGTAGTTTTGGTAACTTTGGTAATTTTGTCAAGAATGGCGAAAGAGTTGCTCATTTTGTGTCAAGATCCCTCGTTTTTGAGAGAAAATTAAGCTTATGTTTGCTCGCCAAACTCTGCGAGTTTTTACTCGCTATAAACATAATATCATTTTTCTCATAAGCTTTTCCGATATAATGTAACTAATTTTGAGGTTGGACAATTTATTCAAAAAACCAGTGTTATTTAACCAAAAAATTAACAAAAAAACCATATAAATCATAACAACAATAACAACAGCGAACAACAACAAAACGATTCCTACCATACAAAGAAACAACATTACTCAAGACATGTGGTGCCTCCTTGGGCTTCTATCGAATCTTTGATATATGGCCGCATGCCGCTGCTTGACTTCCATCTTCCTCGGCGTTGTAGAGCTTCTAGTGGTACTCCTCGTGCTGCTTCCGTAGATGCTCCGCCTGCGCGCAGCGAGTGCGAAGTGAAATTGGACCATCCAAATTGTTTGAAGAAATTGGTTAACTCAGTGGCCGCAACTCGTGGCTGAATGGGCCCATTCCTCGCAGGAAACACGTATGTTGAGGCGGCCTGTTTTTCCCATTTGTACCATAGTTGATTGGCTGGAGTGCCGTTTGGAAAGCTGACGAATGTCCTTCTTCCTTCCGCTTCCTGGTCGTTTTTGGCTTTCCGGATTGTAAGTTCCCAAACCCCATTCCCGAGTTCTTTGATGTCGTCCCATCGGAGTGCTGACGCTTCGGAGACACGGAGAAGTCCACCAAACATTAGCAATGCCATCGTAGCCATCCGTTTTTCTTTTCCCGATGATGTCTCCAGTCCTTTGTCGATCACGATTCTCAGCTCCTCCAGTGACATGGCTTGGTGATGTTTGACCGGGGCCTCTCTTCTCTTTACCGCCGCTTGCAAAATTGCTTGGATGTGTCGTTGCCAAGCGTCTGACCGGTTGCCGTTGAAGAAATTGAATGCCGCCACTTTGACTTGTAGAGCACTATGTTTTATGCTTCTCGATTTCTCCAGCAAGAAGAGAACCAGCGACGAGGTGTCCTTCCAATCCAGATCCCATTTGGTCGCGAAACGTCTTCTTTGTTCTTCAGCTCGTGTGTAGAGATTCAGCGATGACGGGGCGATTTCTTTTCCGATGAGTTCTTCCAGGCGATTCACCAACGTATGCGGCACCTTTGCTTGATTCAACAGGTCGAATACCAAAAGACCACTTCTCATGCACGAGCGACTCTATAAAGATAAAAGGATAAGGAATTTAATATTGATTATTGAAGGGGTGGGTGGGGTGGGGCTATAAACTAGATTACGCTACTGAAAATTGTCCAGAATGAAAATTTTTGTGAAAAATTTTCCTTTTAAACACGATTAACCACGAATTAGCCCTTGACGGGTTACGGTAAACAGCTTATAAGAGAAATACCATTATGTTTGCTCGCCAAACTCTGCGAGTTTTTACTCGCTATAAACATAATATCATTTTTCTCATAAGCTTTTCCGATATAATGTAACTAATTTTGAGGTTGGACAATTTATTCAAAAAACCAGTGTAGAATGCATTAAGTACTTGTGAAATCTATGTGTAAAAAGATGAACTGAAACTTAGTGGCTTCATCGTTAAAGGCCGTATTGCCGCCGGTGGAAGGTATTAAAATTTTTGCACCTTGACCAAAAATCAGAGAATCTTTCACAAAGTTTTGAAACTGGCCTTTCTCGTTTATTAGTAAAGACCATACTGGATGTGATGTCCACTTGGGAAACCCCCAAATACCTCTGGTACCGAACAAACTTCCCCACCTGATGGATTTGCAAAGCAATGACGGTGGTGGGACGACCCATGGTCGGTACGGTGCGGACCACCATTCTTTCCAAGCGAATGCATCTTCTCCAGCGGCTTTTGCACTTGGGTATCTAGACACAAATGTTGAACACTTAGTATTGAACTCGTCTGCAAATAAATCTATGTCCGTTTTACCCCAACGTCTCATTAACATATCCGCTATTTGCTGTTTAATACCCCAATATGCACTTTCTACTTGTCTGCTCATTTCATCTGCATCTTCATTCAATTCCCTTGGAATCCAAAAAACATTTACTTGGATAGCCGATACGCTGCATGTTTTATGAATTTCCTGGGACAAAGCTTGTAGTTCTTTCTTCATGCTGCCTTTATTTACTATAGCTACCGCGCCTCGATTATCGCAGAAAAGTTTTAACGTTTCGCCGGCTTTTAGCTCATGAATAAACGAGTCTATGCCAAAACTAATACCTCTCAACTCTCTAAGTGTGCTTGATTCTAGTTTTTCTTGTACCGTTAAGTTTCTTGCTGCTCTCAACGTGTACCGTTCTTTTATAAACACTGCGCCTAGCGCTAATGCAGAAGCATCCGTAAACAGTAAAGCCTCACCTTCCAATATTGATGGAGCCAACGAGCGTGCTGGTGTTTGCAACAACCGTTTTGCCCACGAATTCCATTCGATTTGTTCTTCCACTGTTGGTTTGATTTGTTTTGTGGCCGCGGTGCCAATACACTGTGCATTTGCTATCACTTGCGAGGTCGACCGCGTCGAACGCACCGCATCTAAAACAACAAGATACATTGAAATAACTGATCCCACAAAACGCCTTCGGTCCTGGACCGTTGGTACTACGCTGCGTAGTATTTGCACCTGGTGGAGAGCTTTTTCCACCCGGTGGCTGCTCACGGAAACTGTTCCGACCTTCAAATCAACTTTATATCCTAAAAAGTTTAGCTCTTGAGTCGGCCAAAGTATCGACTTTTCTTTTGCGATTGTTATGCCTGCCTTTTCTATGGCGTCTTGCAAAAGAGCCTTTGCTCGATTAATTTCCGCCAGACTGTTGGCAAATACCAAACCGTCATCTAAGTACAACACAATGTTAACTGCTTGTTCTCTCAAAGCTTTTACCCACGGGCGGAACATTTTTGTGAACAGCCACGGAGCCGGGGATAAGCCAAAAGGTAAAACCAAAAATTTGTAGAATTTTTCTTGCCACTTAAAGCCCAGAAATTTTTGTGACTTCGGGTGTATTTTTATGTGATGATAACCCGCCTTAAAATCAAACTTTAGCATGTAGCCACCGGGTGGTAGAACATCTATCACTGATGTCAAATCTTCTAATCGAAAGCTGGTTTTGTGCAAAAACTGATTGAGATAGGATAAGTCCAGAATTAATCTCAATTTTGTTAAATTTTCCGCTACCAGAAGAGGCGACACCCACTCGAGTTGTTGAACCTCGGCCTCTTCAATAGCTCCCCGCTCTACTAAACTATTCACCTCTTTTTCCACGAAATTATGATGTTTAAACACACTAGACCTATTCTCTTCCCTGGCTTTTTGACCAGAGGTGTATGAAAATGAATTTGATAGCCTTTTGAAATTACATCTAACCAAAATTGTGAACACCCTAACATTTTCCAAAAGCCTACTGAGGCACTAAAGTTAATATGAACACGCTCACCACTGTTTGCTGCTTCCGGCACGGCATTGATAGCGGGTGTGACCATACTGATTGCACGCATAGCATTGGATTGGACGTCCTTGTGGCCGGCTGCTAACAGCCCCATATCCATATCGCGACGAAGTGGGTTGCATTGTTTGTTTGAGTTCCTCGATGGCTCGAAGCACATCGTTGTTACCATTGAAATTGCGGGAGGGAGGACTGGCAAAAGCTCCGCCCCGTTCAAGAAAGGGCCGCTCGCCTCTTCTTCGATGCCGGACCGTTGTTGCTCAGGAGCTTGCTTGCGAGAAGGATTCCTCCGAGCCCTTTGTCACCATCAGCTCCCGTAATAGCTTTAATCTTCTCCGCCGCTTCTGCTAGTTCGAACACCTTTGGATCGTCGTCGGCGGCCACCAACAATGTGTTCCTTTCCTGCAGGCACCGAATAGCTTCTCTGATATTCTCTTCTTCGCCGCTCTCTAGTAGGTTGACGATCTTCAAGTTGAGTTCGACTTGTGTAGCAAACGATTTGGACCTGAGCTTCGGACCGTGTGTCGACTTTGCCAGAATCTTCGCCGTCAGTTTCTGCTCCAGATGTTGCTCCAGTCTGATCAGACTTTCTTGCACATTCGCATCTAATAGTATTGCACACCGCCGAGCCGAGTTGATGGCTATTTTACGGTTTCAAAGTTTTCGCAGAAGCTCAACACTCTAATCCCCCACTAGATCTCATCATCAGCTACATTTTCCGACCCCACATCGATAGATTCTGATAAGCGTTTTTCGAGATTTCGAGCAATTTAGGCAACGCTCAGGGTGCACTACTATTTTGTTGTTTTAGGCTACGAAAAGTTGAAGAATGCTCGTCTGGATCAAGCAATGACCAAGGTTTTCGGAGAATTGGACACAAACGTCAATACAAACGTTGCAGAAATCGACGATAAAAGCAATGATTTGATTCTTTTCAACTTTGATGTTCCTCTTGATCTTGCTAGCTAATTGTTACTAGCATCAATGTTATTTATTTTAATTGTTAATATTTAATAGATGTTACAAGAAATTTTCTTTAACAGAAATAAAATTTTTATGATCCGAGATGGTTCTTTCAAATTAGGGTCTATGAAAAATGGAATGATCCCTTCTAATAGAGCGACTCTCCAAAAGGATATTGAAAAAAGAAGCGACCGACCGCTGTAATACAGCATTTCCGGTATTTCGATTTTCTTTCTTGTTAACCTTTGAGTAGATTTGTAACCTGTAGACACGCCAATGCTTTTGAGTACTCGCCCATCTCTTTTGGAGGATAAACCAATATAGTGTACAATCCGAAAAGGTTTATGATTGTGCCAACAACTGAAAAAGATCAATTTTATCTAAGCCTATCATTGCAACACTTACCCGAAATGCAGTGAATAATCGTAAAGACATAGTTCTCGGAATGAACATCGAACTCAACAATCATGAATACAAGGCCAGCAATAGTTAGTCGAGCAGGAAATGTCTATTCTTTTGGTTTACAAACTCGAGCTATTCGCCCACAAATGTTTTTGATGCAATCATCCAGGTGAAACACTCGGTAATTGGAAAGTTATTGAAATTGAAATATTGAAAATTGAAATATTGAAAATATTTTGGCACTCTATTGAGAAACTAATGAGCCGGCCGATGTAGTTTTGGTAACTTTGGTAATTTTGTCAAGAATGGCAAAAGAGTTACTGATTTTGTGTCAAGATCCCTCGTTTTTGAGAGAAAATTAAGCTTATTGGCACAATATCCAACCACCAGAGTTTAGCATCGCTATGGTAAACACTTTGCTACTGCACTACCTGAGCTGTTCGGAAATTGCCACTTCAGGGCACTCCTTTTTCGTGGCTTTTGGCCTGCACTTTTCCTGTCTCAAAATTTTGTCCAAAAAGTCACAAAAGTGCCATGAATTTGACACATTCGCGACGACGCTATATTTGGCGTACAGTCGCGTAGTCGTTACTTTTTTTACTGATAGTTATCAAGAACTTTCTACAAAATAAATAACAAAATCCTTAAAAGCTTGGGTTGAGACTAAAAATAATCGTCATTAGAACGGTTGTATTGTCGTGAATGTGTTAACATAGTCCATAATCTAGCTTCCAAATTTGTTTTGGAAGATTTCTGCTTACAAATAGCACACTACAACATTATTGATCTTTAACCCTTTCAGACCACCGGGTCATTTCTTTTACAAAACGAAGATTCTTGAACAGAAAAGCAGGTGAGTTGAGGTAAAAGGCTCAAAACTTCAGCATTGATTAAAAATTAAAAATTATTTCATGGTAGAGTTTTCTTTCGATTTCAACTTTCTGATAAAACACTTTGTCTTTACATATTTTGTCTAGTTTCAATGGTTGTTGATATAACTTACTACAAAACTGTAAATTTATGGCTGGGCATTATGTCAGGTAAGACTTGTTTCAACAAACCTTACAAATTGTTAAGCTTAAAAGATCTTTAGTCCCATTCTTTCTGTTCAATTGCTATGGCTGCTATCTGATTCTAAAAGTGACACCAAAAGCTTGGAGTACTTACAAACATTATCTCTTCGTCTATCACGTAAAAGTTTTATTTTTTAGGAAAAAATCATTTTTAGCTATCTTGTGTCATTCTCGAATGCGTTTACACAAATATTTTCACGGCTTTGCCGACTTTTCCGGCCCGATGCTTTCTTTATCCGGGTTTTGGGAGTACTGTGTTGCATGTACCAATGCAATATCAAGGGAGTAAGGAATAGAATGGATAAATGTATTGATTTTAGAATAATTAGTAAAACTGCTTTTGTATTATTTCAGTTTTCTTACTATTTCAAAGATCCTTTCTGAAAAACTACAATTTAACTTTTCTACAATTTAACTAAATCGATTTAAGATTCAGAAGTGGATAGTTTGATGAAATTATTAGGTTGTTCGGATATAAACAAGCGTTGCTAAACTTTTTGTTGTGAGAGAAGCTTTTAAAACATCTCTTTCTGTATTTAAAAGTACGTTATCTTGCGCATATTTGGAAACTTTTGAAACGGATAATTTGTTATTTTTAAGATCTTTTTTCTTGCTTTAGATGGCTTCAAATATCTCAAGTTCGACTTCAAACTGAGCAAAACAGTCGGGGAATCCCATCGAGATTTGGTCAAAGCATTTGAGAATGATGTATTGTCCGAAAGCCGATGCCGAGCCTGGTTCCAACGCTTTCGGAATGGTGATGAAAGTCTCGAGGATCATGAACACTCTCGTCGACCTCAAGGGATAGACAACGATATTTTGAGAGCTGCAATCGAACCGGAGACTTGTCAAACGACGCGTGAACTAGCTCAACAGTTTCTATGTCCAAATTCTACCATTGATGAGCATCACCACGCGATGGGAAAGACGATCGGATGCGGGAAATGGCTTCCTCACGAGTTAAGCAGTGCAAAAAAGGCTTCACGGGTCGCTATTGCCGGAATTCTCATCCGCCACGCTAAAGATCATGGCTTTTTTTGATTCTATCATTACTGGAGATGAGAAGTGGATCCATTTCGATAATACTATTCGAAAACGGAAATGACTAGGACCAGGAGAACGGCCAAATCCAAAAACCGGACATTCATGGGAAAAAGATCATGCTCTCAGTATGGTGGAATAACAAGGTCCTTGTGTATTTCGAGCTTCTACAAACCGGCCAAACAGTCACATCCGACCTCTACAAACAGCAACTTGATCGGGTCAATGAAGCTCTCATTCGTCAAGAAGTAGACACATCAAAGATAAAGTCCATCCATGACAACGCTAGACCTCAAGTTGCAAAAATCACTCCAAAAACTGGAGAATCTAGGATAGGAGCCTACCACATCCGGCGTATTCTACCGATTTAGCTCCCTCATATTACCATTTATTCCACTCAATGCAAAACCTTTTGGCTAATGAGAAATTCAAAACCCGTGAAGATATCTCAAATTGGGTTGCCAAGTTTTTTGAGTCATAGCCAGCTGAGTTTTTCAAGAGCGGCATCAATTCTTTGTGCAAAAGATGGCAAGAAGCAATCAATAATAATGGTGAATATAATTTGGATTAAACTGTGTTTTTTCTGTTTTTAAGGTAGATTTTGTCGTTTTAGTAAAACGCTCGTTTATATGCGAACAACCTAATAGTTTGAACTATTCAGCATAATCTATTCAAGTATTCAAGTTATTGCTATTCAAGCTATTGCTATAATAACAACGAGTCCAGTAATATAGTAACATTTAGACAGTGGCCTGGGGTCTACTGGCAACTATGATGTCATCGATGGGAGCCGCACTCTTTCAGCGTCAACAAACGATCCTTCCCAAAGATCATTTACTCCTTTTTGGCCCATATCTGCAATTCGGCGTACATGTACTAGCTGTGGCCCACGCGGTCTTTCTAACAAGAGTTATGCTTTGGATCCTTGTCAATCTCAATTCTGATCTCGCAAAACAAGAAGGTCTCAAGGTTGTTGTTTTTTGAAGAGCATCGAATTTACAAACTGAATCTAGATATACCCAGAACTGAGTCAGTTTTATGAATATCCTTATTCGCTTTGCGCTGATGGCTCCCTTGGGACGCTGATGACCATTTTGGGGCCGGCTTTTCTAGTGGGCGAAGTTCTTTTGGCTTCTTGTGAGTGTTGGAACAGTTTATCAAAACAATGTGAGCTTGCTTTTTACAAATATTTAGCTTTTTTTAGATCTGATTATTCCAACTTATTGGAGTCTTCATTCTCAAAGGCATTTGATGAGTGCCAAGACTTTGGAAATGAAAAGCAAAATGTTCCGAAAATTGAATATTTTGGTATAAATGCAAGCAGCAATTTTACGATCAGAAATAATTTAGTGTGCTGTTTTCCTTTTGGTGCTTTTTGTTCCCGCAGCTTGGCTTTGTGGCGTGCATTTGTTTGAGCTAACCGGGATTGCAGGTAAGTACCTAACTACACTGCTGGACATAATTTTAATGGCAGTCGAAATTTTACGATCTTTTTTGAAAATATTGAATATCCAATAAAATTGTCTTTTAGACATCATTACTATCATAATTTTACATCTTTAACTGGAAAAATCCAGGAGATGATAATTGGAACTTTTAAAGAAAAATAAAATTTATTCAAAAAGTGCCTCTAGCAAGTGGTCATAATTTTAAAGGGATTTGAAAAAAAGTTAACAATTTTAACAAAATGAGCAATAATGATAAAAATTAACAAATTAATAATCGATTGGACCTCCGTGACGCTGAATTACTTGAAAAAGTCTATTGTCCATGCTGCCCACAAGGCTATTAACGAGATTCTGATCGACGCTCCGCCAAGCTTTAATAATTGCCTTTTTAAGCTAGCTGATGCTTCCATAAGTCTTATTTCCTTCATAAAGAATTTTGACCATATAGCCCCAAATGTTTTCTTGGGGATTTAAATCCGATGAATTGGCTGGCCAGTCCAAGAGTGGGATTCCCTTCCCATTCCACTCGAGTTCATTTTCTTTGGAACAAAAACCAATTTGATCAGTCCGGTCAATGAGAAGGCCGCCCAGCAGATTACTCCTCCTCCTTTGAAGTTTCTCCGCGAAAAGTGCAGTTTGTCTTTACGTAGGTCGTGCCAATAGTAGCAATCATCATCGGGCCCATCACAATTGAATTCTTTTCATCGGACCAAAGGATCTAAAGCAATGAAAAATGTTCAAACACAAATTTAATTGGCTTACTGAGCTCCAATCAATTCGCGGTTCTTGTCTGCGAAGTCCAACCGCTAATAAAGGGGGCTCTTCGCATGCGCCTGCGAGCGATCAACTTGCTTTTTCATAAAAATTTTCGAATTGTCCTTGAGGAGACTCCCAGATTCAGATCTGCTTTGATTTTTGAGGAGGTTGTTGTTGAGTTTGAGGCCGTTCGAATGATTGCTCATCGACCCCTTTTTGTAGTTTTCGGTTTCCTTCCGGAATGCTTTTTGATACCATAGCCAGTTGGATCCCTGACATAAGAATCGACTAAAGAAGGAGATCGGTTGATTTCTGCCGCAATATCGCGGTTACTCCAGTTGTTCAGATTCAAGCCATCAATGATGCCTTTTTCTTGATCGGAAAGTCTTTTTCCTTTACCCATATCTAAAAGATGACCTGTAAACATTTAAAAAATGAAAAAAGAGGCATTAAATGATGAAGGCAAAATTGTTCTTTTTTCAAATGGCTTTAAAATTATGACCACTTGCTAGAGGCACTTTTTGAATAAATTTGGTTTTTCTTTAAAAGTTCCAATTATCATCTTCTCGATTTTCCCAGTTAAAGATGTAAAATTATGATAGTAATGATGTCTAAAAGACAATTTTCTTGGATATTCTATATTTTCAAAAAAAAGATCGTAAAAATTCGACTGCCTTTAAAATTATGTCCGGCCGTGTATAAGATTTTATTGGTTCTAACAATATCTATGCTATCTTGTGCTATTTCCAGACTTGAACATCATTCCCGCGCATATCGCCGCCACTCATGGAACGATGAACACAATCACAATCTTGCTTGTTTATGATTCGTATCGAGTATTCACTTTATTGCAAATCAAGAAGCTTAACAATTCTATTTTCTCGATATTTGGCCTGAAACCATTCAACATCCAAGCTGGAAATCAAACACGACGTGGAGAATCAACAAATCAAACAAGGCCATCGGAGAGAAATGTTATGGTTAGCCCGCAAAGACCGAGACTATCTGTGCTAAAATTTTAGCACGGCTGCTGTGATTTACAAATCAAGATTACAGATTTACATCCAAAAGTAGCTCCAAGTTAAGAAAACGTGAAACGACTGCGGAAAAATACTAATTTCGCTCAATTGTTGTCTCACCAGAATACCCTTCTCTCCTCTTTTTCTCTGAATACCTTTTTCTGAATCTTGTTATTTAAATATATTATTAAATAATTTGTTTCTCACTGTTAAGCCAGTATTAATACAATTTAAGTCAGTTAAATTGTTGCTTTCTTCCCGTTTTGAACAAATCTTGGTCCATTTTGCTCCAATCCTTTTAGCTCCGCTATTGAATTCATGAAAGTAACCCGTTGGGTTGAAGTAAAATTCCAAATAACGGATAAATTGTGGTTGGTTAACCGAAGTTTGTACGATAAGGGGTAAAAGACTGAAAGTTAACGCAGAAACCAGTGTTAAGACAAGAAGTTTTTAGTGCACTGTGGTCACTTTAAATAAAGTTGTAATATTTGTCTGAGAAAAGGATATATAAACCCATTATGACCAAAACTACAGTAGCAGGAAATGCAGGGTAGTCCTTGTGTAACCTTGCGTACTCGGCTACCTTGGATCAAAGATTATGCAGGTCTTGTTTCCAATTGTTTCCAATTCCACAGGTTCACCTTGATGCATTTTAGCTCCGCTATTGAATTCATGCAAGTAACTCGTTGGGTTGAAGTAAAAGTCCAAAAAACGGATAAATTGTGGTTGGTTAACCAAAGTTTGTACGATAAGGGGTAAGAGACTGAAAGTCTTCACAGAAACTAGTGTTACGACAAGAACTTTTTAGTGCACTGTGGTCACTTTAAATAAAGTTATAATATTTGTCTAAGGGAAAAGGATATATAAACTCTTTATGACGAAAACTACAGGAACAGAAAAACCAGGCTAGCCCTTGTGTAACCTTGCGTACTCGGCTACCGCGCTTGGATCAAAGATTAGGCAAGTCTTGTTTCCAATTGTTCCCAATTCCAATTGTTTCCAGTTCGAATTGTTTCCAATTCCATAGGTTCACCTTGATGCAATTGTTTTGGTTCGACAATAAATTTTAAGTCCACCAAACATTAGCAATGCCATCGTAGCCATCCGTTTTTCTTTTCCCGATGATGTCTCCAGTCCTTTGTCGATCACGATTCTCAGCTCCTCCAGTGACATGGCTTGGTGATGTTTGACCGGGGCCTCTCTTCTCTTTACCGCTTGCAAAATTGCTTGGATGTGTCGTTGCCAAGCGTCTGACCGGTTGCCGTTGAAGAAATTGAATGCCGCCACTTTGACTTGTAGAGCACTATGTTTTATGCTTCTCGATTTCTCCAGCAAGAAGAGAACCAGCGACGAGGTGTCCTTCCAATCCAGATCCCATTTGGTCGCGAAACGTCTTCTTTGTTCTTCAGCTCGTGTGTAGAGATTCAGCGATGACGGGGCGATTTCTTTTCCGATGAGTTCTTCCAGGCGATTCACCAACGTATGCGGCACCTTTGCTTGATTCAACAGGTCGAATACCAAAGACCACTTCTCATGCACGAGCGACTCTATAAAGATAAAAGGATAAGGAATTTAATATTGATTATTGAAGGGGTGGGTGGGGTGGGGCTATAAACTAGATTACGCTACTGAAAATTGTCCAGAATGAAAATTTTTGTGAAAAATTTTCCTTTTAAACACGATTAACCACGAATTAGCCCTTGACGGGTTACGGTAAACAGCTTATAAGAGAAATACCATTATGTTTGCTCGCCAAACTCTGCGAGTTTTTACTCGCTATAAACATAATATCATTTTTCTCATAAGCTTTTCCGATATAATGTAACTAATTTTGAGGTTGGACAATTTATTCAAAAAACCAGTGTAGAATGCATTAAGTACTTGTGAAATCTATGTGTAAAAAGATGAACTGAAACTTAGTGGCTTCATCGTTAAAGGCCGTATTGCCGCCGGTGGAAGGTATTAAAATTTTTGCACCTTGACCAAAAATCAGAGAATCTTTCACAAAGTTTTGAAACTGGCCTTTCTCGTTTATTAGTAAAGACCATACTGGATGTGATGTCCACTTGGGAAACCCCCAAATACCTCTGGTACCGAACAAACTTCCCCACCTGATGGATTTGCAAAGCAATGACGGTGGTGGGACGACCCATGGTCGGTACGGTGCGGACCACCATTCTTTCCAAGCGAATGCATCTTCTCCAGCGGCTTTTGCACTTGGGTATCTAGACACAAATGTTGAACACTTAGTATTGAACTCGTCTGCAAATAAATCTATGTCCGTTTTACCCCAACGTCTCATTAACATATCCGCTATTTGCTGTTTAATACCCCAATATGCACTTTCTACTTGTCTGCTCATTTCATCTGCATCTTCATTCAATTCCCTTGGAATCCAAAAAACATTTACTTGGATAGCCGATACGCTGCATGTTTTATGAATTTCCTGGGACAAAGCTTGTAGTTCTTTCTTCATGCTGCCTTTATTTACTATAGCTACCGCGCCTCGATTATCGCAGAAAAGTTTTAACGTTTCGCCGGCTTTTAGCTCATGAATAAACGAGTCTATGCCAAAACTAATACCTCTCAACTCTCTAAGTGTGCTTGATTCTAGTTTTTCTTGTACCGTTAAGTTTCTTGCTGCTCTCAACGTGTACCGTTCTTTTATAAACACTGCGCCTAGCGCTAATGCAGAAGCATCCGTAAACAGTAAAGCCTCACCTTCCAATATTGATGGAGCCAACGAGCGTGCTGGTGTTTGCAACAACCGTTTTGCCCACGAATTCCATTCGATTTGTTCTTCCACTGTTGGTTTGATTTGTTTTGTGGCCGCGGTGCCAATACACTGTGCATTTGCTATCACTTGCGAGGTCGACCGCGTCGAACGCACCGCATCTAAAACAACAAGATACATTGAAATAACTGATCCCACAAAACGCCTTCGGTCCTGGACCGTTGGTACTACGCTGCGTAGTATTTGCACCTGGTGGAGAGCTTTTTCCACCCGGTGGCTGCTCACGGAAACTGTTCCGACCTTCAAATCAACTTTATATCCTAAAAAGTTTAGCTCTTGAGTCGGCCAAAGTATCGACTTTTCTTTTGCGATTGTTATGCCTGCCTTTTCTATGGCGTCTTGCAAAAGAGCCTTTGCTCGATTAATTTCCGCCAGACTGTTGGCAAATACCAAACCGTCATCTAAGTACAACACAATGTTAACTGCTTGTTCTCTCAAAGCTTTTACCCACGGGCGGAACATTTTTGTGAACAGCCACGGAGCCGGGGATAAGCCAAAAGGTAAAACCAAAAATTTGTAGAATTTTTCTTGCCACTTAAAGCCCAGAAATTTTTGTGACTTCGGGTGTATTTTTATGTGATGATAACCCGCCTTAAAATCAAACTTTAGCATGTAGCCACCGGGTGGTAGAACATCTATCACTGATGTCAAATCTTCTAATCGAAAGCTGGTTTTGTGCAAAAACTGATTGAGATAGGATAAGTCCAGAATTAATCTCAATTTTGTTAAATTTTCCGCTACCAGAAGAGGCGACACCCACTCGAGTTGTTGAACCTCGGCCTCTTCAATAGCTCCCCGCTCTACTAAACTATTCACCTCTTTTTCCACGAAATTATGATGTTTAAACACACTAGACCTATTCTCTTCCCTGGCTTTTTTGACCAGAGGTGTATGAAAATGAATTTGATAGCCTTTTGAAATTACATCTAACCAAAATTGTGAACACCCTAACATTTTCCAAAAGCCTACTGAGGCACTAAAGTTAATATGAACACGCTCACCACTGTTTGCTGCTTCCGGCACGGCATTGATAGCGGGTGTGACCATACTGATTGCACGCATAGCATTGGATTGGACGTCCTTGTGGCCGGCTGCTAACAGCCCCATATCCATATCGCGACGAAGTGGGTTGCATTGTTTGTTTGAGTTCCTCGATGGCTCGAAGCACATCGTTGTTACCATTGAAATTGCGGGAGGGAGGACTGGCAAAAGCTCCGCCCCGTTCAAGAAAGGGCCGCTCGCCTCTTCTTCGATGCCGGACCGTTGTTGCTCAGGAGCTTGCTTGCGAGAAGGATTCCTCCGAGCCCTTTGTCACCATCAGCTCCCGTAATAGCTTTAATCTTCTCCGCCGCTTCTGCTAGTTCGAACACCTTTGGATCGTCGTCGGCGGCCACCAACAATGTGTTCCTTTCCTGCAGGCACCGAATAGCTTCTCTGATATTCTCTTCTTCGCCGCTCTCTAGTAGGTTGACGATCTTCAAGTTGAGTTCGACTTGTGTAGCAAACGATTTGGACCTGAGCTTCGGACCGTGTGTCGACTTTGCCAGAATCTTCGCCGTCAGTTTCTGCTCCAGATGTTGCTCCAGTCTGATCAGACTTTCTTGCACATTCGCATCGTCTGCCGTTACCTAAAGTTAAAAAATCTTGGCAGAGTAATGCATCGAGTAAAACAAAATTAAGAAACACAACACAGCTTCAGAATGAATAAAATAAACAATAAACTAGATTACGCTACTGAAAATTGTCCAGAATGAAAATTTTTGTGAAAAATTTTCCTTTTAAACACGATTAACCACGAACTAGCCCTTGACGGGTTACGGTAAACAGCTTATAAGAAAAATACCATTATTGGCACAATACCCAACCACTAGAGTTTATCATCGCTATGGCAATACTTGGCTACTGCACTACCTGAGCTGTTCTGAAATTGCCACTTCAGGGCACTCCTTTTTCGTGGCTTTTGGCTTGCACTTTCCTGTCTCAAAATTTTGTCCAAAAAGTCACAAAAGTGCCATGAATTTAACACATTCGCGACGACGGTATATTTGGTGTACAGTCGCGTAGTCGTTAGTTTTTAACTGATAATTTGGTGAAGATTCAACTAAACCATTATATTCGATAGCGCCGAATCTCCCCTTGCAAACGATTACAAAGTTATCAAGAACTTTCTACAAAATAAATAACAAAATCCTTAAAAACTTGAGTTGACACTAAAAATAATCGTCATTAGAACTGCTGTATTGTCGTGAATGTGTTAACATAGTCATAGTGTGTTAACATCTAGCTTTCAAATTGGTTTTGGAAGATTTCTGCTCACAAATAGCGCACTACAACATTATTGACCTTTAATCCTTTTAGACCATCGAATCATTTCCTTTACAAAACGAAGATTCTTTCACAGAAAAGCAGGTGAGTTGAGGGAAAAAGGCCAAAACTCCAGCATTCATTAAAAATAAAAAACTATTGCATGGTGGAATTTTCTTTCGATTTCAACTTTCTGATAAAATACTTTGTCTTTAACATATTTTGTTTAGTTTCAATGGTTGTTGATATAACTTACTACAAAAGTGTACATTTATGGCTGAGCATTATTTCAGGTAAGGCTTGTTTCAACAAACCTTACAAATTGTTAAGATTAAAAGATCTTTAGTTCCATTCCTTCTATTCAATTGCTATGGACTCTGACGCTTTATTCAAAGTAGTTTATCAACTAAAAAACATGCAATCCTCAAATCCAATTGATTCCGACGAAATTCTTGAGATTTTGGGATGTGTCTTTGAGAGTTATTATGGACTATTGTATGAAGATGAGGCGACTGAAGAGATTGATGAGGATTCAACGAAGGCAGAAGAAATTCGAGAATTATTCTTGGAATTAAAAGATTTGGATGACACTGAAAGTATTCATGAAGCGTTTTTTGTCAAAAATTTCGAGTCTCGAAAAGTGCTTTTCATGCTGGAAATGATTGAACGAGTGAACAAGAAGATTGAGATCAAATTTTACGCAAAAGGTGTTCTTGATTTGTGAATTTTGCTAGATGTTTTTGAATAAAGTTGTTGAATAAGGTTACTCAGTTTTTGAGAGTCAATCGCATAAATGATTTTGCGATACAGGTCTAATCATTAGCCGCCATAAAAAAATAAAAATATCTCGATATCAAGGTATTTTTAGCGAACACTTTGGTTCAGCTCATAGAAAATACTATTATGTCTAAAAAGTGTTGAAAATCGCTTCCATTCTAACACAGACACAAAAGTTTGGATTTTGTTGGAATTGGTAAATAAAATATAATGTTTATTGGAAAGGAAAGGATTATTGAAAAAAGAAACCCAATTTTAAAAACGAGTTGTCACAGGAGAAATACTTCGAGATGTAATTTTGAATTTTGATTAGCAGCAGTTGTTTGGAAGGCCACACCAGTACGGGCACTTTCCGGAGTAACAATTTCCAATGCACGAGTCGGGGCAGCAAGTGGATGGACGATGACGATCAGCACGATGAAGAAAGTCGTTTTGGAAAGCTGGAAAATGAATTGATATATGAAAGAGAATGTTAGGATCTCCATCTAACTACCAATTTAAAAACTCACTCAACGTAGCATTTTCCTTTTCTTCGGTGGCTGAAACGAGTGGATCGGCCAAGAAGAAGAAGCAAATAAGGGCCACAGCAGCGACTTTCATTTTGGATTGTGAATGGAGAAATACAAATTGGATTTGTGATGTAGTTGGGACTTCAAGTTGAGTATTTATACCAAGGTTTATTTGTTGATAGCACATTGCTGATTTCATTTCCGGTGACAACACTGACTAGTTTTTGACCCCTTCAAAGTAATTACTCGAGTTATCAGTTAGTTTGTGTTGTGAAAACTTAGGCAAAAGATCGTACTGATTGTTGCGTCAAGGGGCTAATAAGGAAAAAAATCAAAAGGAAACTGAATGGTTTACGTTTGTTCTTTAGTTTAAAGTAATCAATGATTACTTTATAGGCTGAACAAACAAAGTTAGAATATCGAAGGTGGCAAAGGTGGTGTGAGAGCTTTTTCAGCTTTCAATTTTTTCAGCCTTTTTTTGAACTTCAATTTTCCAGGCTTTAAGAACAAACCTTGAATTAAAAAGTACTCTTGGTGTTTTGCTATTTGTCTTCTGAAGTATTCTGAAGCGACAATGAGGAATATTTTCAAATTGCGGTTTTTTTTTCTTTCTTTTCACCTTTGCGGTTTCTTTCTTTCTTTTTCCTCACTTTATCAGTGTTTTCGAGCAAGAAGTACAACCAGATTTTGATTCATTTAACCCATTCAAAATGCAAAACAAATAAAAATAAACCTTTTCAAAACGAGGAGTGACAATTCAACTAACGACTGCAATGAGAAGACAAAGAGTTAATATCGGAAATGAAATCAGAAAGTTTAGAAGTAAATATTTGAATGCCCTTTCGATGACAGTTAACTCAACAATCAGCAGGTATAAATACCCAAATTTAAACCTCAACTACAGCACAAATCCAATTTGTACTTCTCAACACCAATCCGAAATGAAAGTAGCTGTTGTGGCCCTTATTTGCTTCTTCTTCTTGATCGATCCACTCGTTTCAGCCACCGAAGAAAAGGAAAATGCACCAATGAGTGGGTTTTTGCCATATGCATTCCTGGACAATCACTTCCTCTATTCATCAACATTCCAATATTTCAGGTGTCCAAAATGATGTGGTCGACTTGTTCCGCCGTGCTGATGCCATCGTCCAGCCTCCTGATGCCCCGACTCTTGCATTGGAAATTGTAACTCCGGAAAGTGCCCCTACTGGTGCGCTCAGCCAAATAATTGCTGCTGATCCCATTGAATGAATTTCTCGTAACAATTTCATTTTTTAATAAAACTTTTTATTTCAATACAGTAAACACTAAACTTTCTCTTGTTTTATCTTGAATTTTAAGTACTTTGTTGAGCCAAGGAAGCAGTGACCCAGAGCGGAGACACTTTTGGACCCAACCACTTCTCGACAATGGCTATCGAAAAATTTATAAGGCTTTAGAAAAACTACTTACAATCAACTCTTTTCCATTTACTCAGTTTCAGCAAAGTTGCTTTGAGCTGTTTACGATACGGTTGATACAATAGTAGTATTGCTATAGTATTCGCAAGACCATGTTGAGAGAGGCACAGGCTAATTAGTGGGCAATACTCTAAAAATTATTATGTAGAATATATTTGCTCAATTTCATGCAGACTTTCGTTGTGTTGAAAATAGGATCGAGCTGAAGATCAACTTACTGGTGTATTTGATTTCATCAAGAATGATTACAGCAGTACCCAAAAAGAACGGGATGATCACAGTGATCATTGGAATTGTTATCTGAAGTAAGGTTACAGTGTTTTTAAATCAAATTGACGTGCTACTGATGGTAGAGTTGTTTGACGACTTTAACGGTTTAACGCTAGAAATCAAACCCAAATATTTAAAGATGTGATGCTTTAGATTTGACAAATCCACTGAAAGTCAATCGAATGTTACGAAATTCTGTTTTGGCTAGAGGTGTTTTCTCGCAAGTTATTCAGAGAATGATGATTAACCCATCAAGTATCCCTATAAATTTCTAAAAACTAATTGCTCAATCGTTGATGATAATTATTGCTCTCAAAAGTGGAAAAAGTTTGCAGTTGTGGTCCATCTCAAACTGACAGCCGCTTAGGTTTGGAATTCGATCCGATATTTGGCTCCTTTTTGCTCCAAAATCCAAAGCCAGAACTAGAGCCAGCGCCTGGTCTAGCGTGACTTTGCGCATTGATCGTTTGAACGATTAGTGGGACAAGTCTACTTAATAGTGGCAGAAGATCACTTGTGTAATTAAAGCTTCGATCAATCTCCTCTCCTCGTGAATGAGTCGTTTTTCCAGGTATTCTTCTTGAATGCGAAGAAAGTAGAAGCAGAGACAAGATAAACCTGAGTTCTTATGTCTTTTCATGGTACGTTTAACTATTCTGCAAGTCACTTTACTTCAAGCCAAGAACATTTGCATTTTAAATGGTGTGCGAAATAATCAAAAGTAGGTTTAGGGTACTTTTGACTCTTTTGCACGCCATTTTGCATATTAGAAGAAGAGGACCCGTGGATTTGGCAGTCAAAGTACCCAACTTATATAAAACTATAAAACTTATAATTTACCGGTTTTAGCAACCCTTTTTTTACACTAACCTGGTACCAATGAAATTCAGGGTTTAGTGAGATTTATTGGACATTTTATATGCGCCCCGTCCCTTTTGCTATTGGCAATCTAACTTTGAGCTGAAAGATCTTCGTTTTGGGCCGTTCAATTTGAATATTCTTGGTATCATTAGATGCGCCAAGCCTTTCTTTGTCGATTGGTACAAAAACTATTTCATCAAACAGCCCAACATTAAGATGTTTGAACTCAAAGTTAGATTGCCAATGGCAAAGAGGGCGGGGCGCGTATCAAATGTCCCACAATCACAATTGTTAACTAGGCGCATAGCCATTTGATTCTAAAACCACCAACTGATCATCAATGTGCCACAGATAGCCAGAAAACCGCAAATATTGTAGAGAAAGAAGAAATTCATTTCCGGAACAGAACCCAAGAAATTGTCTAATTCGATGAATTGGAGCAACTCAGGGTATTTCTGAAAAGGCGTCCCTATAGGTCAGACAACAGATCACGTCAATTAAAAAGTTAGTAGCTGGTTAGATCCTAAGCCTAATAGGGATGAACGCTCCAAAAACTGAGTATCCAACTTACTGAGGGCTTGCTCACCCTTTTTCAATGACATTCTTCACACATTCGCGACTTTAAGGCCCAACGGTGGGCCATACGTGGAATTAGCACTTTTTTTTGAGGCCAATTGGGCCGAAAATTGGAATTTGTACTTGGTTTTTAAAGAAAACGGTTCTATTTTTGGATATTTCATTCGGTTTAATTATCTAAGCGCAACCCACACAAAGTTGCCCCAAAGTTAATAACGGATTCAAACTCTCTATCCCAGAATGCCTCCAGTTACAAATTTTTACGTCTAAAATATAATATAGATAATATAGATAGCTATCGTCCGAAACAACAGCCAAGCCAAAAATGATTTTGTTGTGAATGTGTTAAAAGCTGTTAACTATCAACTAGCCTGTCGATAATAGTAATTGGTAGCTTGTTTATTGTCATGATTAAAGATGACTGGCAAATACCATGTGCAATGTAAGTAAGGAGCGATATTCAGCAATAAAAAGAACGCATATTTCAACCTAAAAGACTTGGATGAATAATTTTAGAGCTAAGGTTTACGCAGGTTTCACTTTTAACGGATGACCCATGGGAACGATGAATTGGAGTCGAAGCAGAAACAAAAACACTGTACATGTTTGAGTGTGGCCGAGCACAGAAATACCCAAGACCTAAAGAAATCAATAGAAAAACCTTTTCAAATTAGCATAATTCATTTGTTTTTTGTTTTAAATTTGAAAAATACAAACGGATCACATAGATGAAATTGCCCCTACTATCGCAAACCTTTACAATGCCTTCAAACAGGAGAGGACGACCCAAGTAAGTGCCTGCTCCATTTAACGTGAATCGGAAGAATACATCAAGAATGGTTCTACTGGATTTATCTACACTCAACCCATCGTCGATACAACCGTCTTTTCATTGTTCTCAAGCTCATCATCGAAGATTTCCAGTCCAGCTCAAAGATTATACGAACGTGTCTTCAACCCCAACCATCGCGTCCTCAATCTTCAGGATCAACAATAATCAAGTAGATTTTTCCTCTCTTGAGGCTTCTCTCTTTTTTTCGTTCCTAGAAATTTCCTATTCAAACGCTCACAGCATTGTTTCTAATTCTTGCAGTCGTTTAGTCACTTTTCAAACGTTAGTTAGAACAAAAGCCTATCCGATTTTAGCCATTACAGAGCCCTGGTTAAATGATTCAATTTGTTCGTCTTTGCTTAACCCCTTAAATCAATTAATGTTATTCGTTGTGACGGTGTTTCTGCTGTGAAATCTTGCGCAGGTAGTGTTTCCATTTTACTTGATACATCTTTGTCCTATAACATAACAACATAATGTCTCCTCAAAAATTGCTAGAAACATTTCCACCTCTTGAGTTGTCAATCTTTGGCCTTCTCTCCCAGATCATATTCATAGAATCAGAGCATTAAATGCTTTTTGAACTTGAAATTTCATCTCATAAGGTAGCTAGCCTGTGAATTATTTCTGTGTGTTTTGTGTGAATTATTTTTTGCTTTATTAAAAATTTGTGATTTTTTTGCTTTTGTTTAAATTCTCTTTAGTTTAAGTCTAGCTTAGTGTTTTTATGCTTGTTCCTTCAACAATATCACACTTTATGCTGAAATAAAGTACCGTATTCTCTCTAATAGTAGTGCACCCCGCCGAGCCGAGTTGATGACGATTTTAGGGTTTCCGTGCTTTTGGAGCTCAACGCTCTAATCCCCCACTAGATCTCATCGTCAGCTATTGTCAGCGTCAGCTTTCCGACCCCACATCGATAGGTTCTGATAAGCGTTTTTCGAGATTTCGAGCAATTTAGGCAACGCTCAGGGTGCACTACTATTTTGTTGTTTTAGGCTACGAAAAGTTGAAGAATGCTCGTCTGGATCAAGCAATGACCAAGGTTTTCGGAGAATTGGACACAAACGTCGATACAAACGTTGCAGAAATCGACGATACAAGCAATGATTTGATTCTTTTCAACTTTGATGTTCCGCGTGATCTTGCTAGCTAATTGTTACTAGCATCAATGTTATTTATTTTAATTGTTAATATTTAATAGATGTTACAAGAAATTTTCTTTAACAGAAATAATATTTTTATGATCCGAGATGGTTCTTTCAAATTAGGGTCTATGAAAAATGGAATGATCCCTTCTAATAGAGCGACTCTCCGAAGGGATATTGAAAAAAGAAGCGACCGACCGCTGTAATACAGCATTTCCGGTATTTCGATTTTCTTTCTTGTTAACCTTTGAGTAGATTTGTAACCTGTAGACACGCCAATGCTTTTGAGTACTCGCCCATCTCTTTTGGAGGATAAACCAATATAGTGTACAATCCGAAAAGGTTTATGATTGTGCCAACAACTGAAAAAGATCAATTTTATCTAAGCCTATCATTGCAACACTTACCCGAAATGCAGTGAATAATCGTAAAGACATAGTTCTCGGAATGAACATCGAACTCAACAATCATGAATACAAGGCCAGCAATAGTTAGTCGAGCAGGAAATGTCTATTCTTTTGGTTTACAAACTCGAGCTATTCGCCCACAAATGTTTTTGATGCAATCATCCAGGTGAAACACTCGGTAATTGGAAAGTTATTGAAATTGAAATATTGAAAATTGAAATATTGAAAATATTTTGGCACTCTATTGAGAAACTAATGAGCCGGCCGATGTAGTTTTGGTAACTTTGGTAATTTTGTCAAGAATGGCAAAAGAGTTACTGATTTTGTGTCAAGATCCCTCGTTTTTGAGAGAAAATTAAGCTTATTGGCACAATATCCAACCACCAGAGTTTAGCATCGCTATGGTAAACACTTTGCTACTGCACTACCTGAGCTGTTCGGAAATTGCCACTTCAGGGCACTCCTTTTTCGTGGCTTTTGGCCTGCACTTTTCCTGTCTCAAAATTTTGTTCAAAAAGCTCATGAATTTGACACATTCGCGACGACGCTATATTTGGCGTACAGTCGCGTAGTCGTTACTTTTTTACTGATAATTTGGTGAAGAATCAAAGATAAACTGAACCATTATAGCTCATTCGATAGCGCCGAATCTCCTCTTGAAAACTAGTACAAAGTTATCAAGAACTTTCTACAAAATAAATAACAAAATCCTTAAAAGCTTGGGTTGAGACTAAAAATAATCGTCATTTAAACGGTTGTATTGTCGTGAATGTGTTAACATAGTCCATAATCTAGCTTCCAAATTTGTTTTGGAAGATTTCTGCTTACAAATAGCGCACTACAACATTATTGATCTTCAATCCTTTCAGATCACCGGGTCATTTCTTTTACAAAACGAAGATTCTTGAACAGAAAAGCAGGTGAGTTGAGGTAAAAGGCTCAAAACTTCAGCATTAATTAAAAATTAAAAATTATTTCATGGTAGAGTTTTCTTTCGATTTCAACTTTCTGATAAAACACTTTGTCTTTACATATTTTGTCTAGTTTCAATGGTTGTTGATATAACTTACTACAAAACTGTAAATTTATGGCTGGGCATTATGTCAGGTAAGACTTGTTTCAACAAACCTTACAAATTGTTAAGCTTAAAAGATCTTTAGTCCCATTCTTTCTGTTCAATTGCTATGGCTGCTATCTGATTCTAAAAGTGACACCAAAAGCTTGGAGTACTTACAAACATTATCTCTTCGTCTATCACGTAAAAGTTTTATTTTTTAGGAAAAAATCATTTTTAGCTATCTTGTGTCATTCTCGAATGCGTTTACACAAATATTTTCACGGCTTTGCCGACTTTTCCGGCCCGATGCTTTCTTTATCCGGGTTTTGGGAGTACTGTGTTGCATGTACCAATGCAATATCAAGGAGTAAGGAATAGAATGGATAAATGTATTGATTTTAGAATAATTAGTAAAACTGCTTTTGTATTATTTCAGTTTTCTTACTATTTCAAAGATCCTTTCTGAAAAACTACAATTTAACTAAATCGATTTAAGATTCAGAAGTGGATAGTTTGATGAAATTATTAGGTTGTTCGGATATAAACAAGCGTTGCTAAACTTTTTGTTGTGAGAGAAGCTTTTAAAACATCTCTTTCTGTATTTAAAAGTACGTTATCTTGCGCATATTTGGAAACTTTTGAAACGGATAATTTGTTATTTTTAAGATCTTTTTTCTTGCTTTAGATGGCTTCAAATATCTCAAGTTCGACTTCAAACTGAGCAAAACAGTCGGGGAATCCCATCGAGATTTGGTCAAAGCATTTGAGAATGATGTATTGTCCGAAAGCCGATGCCGAGCCTGGTTCCAACGCTTTCGGAATGGTGATGAAAGTCTCGAGGATCATGAACACTCTCGTCGACCTCAAGGGATAGACAACGATATTTTGAGAGCTGCAATCGAACCGGAGCCTTGTCAAACGACGCGTGAACTAGCTCAACAGTTTCTATGTCCAAATTCTACCATTGATGAGCATCACCACGCGATGGGAAAGACGATCAGATGCGGGAAATGGCTTCCTCACGAGTTAAGCAGTGCAAAAAAGGCTTCACGGGTCGCTATTGCCGGAATTCTCATCCGCCACGCTAAAGATCATGGCTTTTTTTGATTCTATCATTACTGGAGATGAGAAGTGGATCCATTTCGATAATACTATTCGAAAACGGAAATGACTATGACCAGGAGAACGGCCAAATCCAAAAACCGGACATTCATGGGAAAAAGATCATGCTCTCAGTATGGTGGAATAACAAGGTCCTTGTGTATTTCGAGCTTCTACAAACCGGCCAAACAGTCACATCCGACCTCTACAAACAGCAACTTGATCGGGTCAATGAAGCTCTCATTCGTCAAGAAGTAGACACATCAAAGATAAAGTCCATCCATGACAACGCTAGACCTCAAGTTGCAAAAATCACTCCAAAAACTGGAGAATCTAGGATAGGAGCCTACCACATCCGGCGTATTCTACCGATTTAGCTCCCTCATATTACCATTTATTCCACTCAATGCAAAACCTTTTGGCTAATGAGAAATTCAAAACCCGTGAAGATATCTCAAATTGGGTTGCCAAGTTTTTTGAGTCATAGCCAGCTGAGTTTTTCAAGAGCGGCATCAATTCTTTGTGCAAAAGATGGCAAGAAGCAATCAATAATAATGGTGAATATAATTTGGATTAAACTGTGTTTTTTCTGTTTTTAAGGTAGATTTTGTCGTTTTAGTAAAACGCTCGTTTATATGCGAACAACCTAATAGTTTGAACTATTCAGCATAATCTATTCAAGTATTCAAGTTATTGCTATTCAAGCTATTGCTATAATAACAACGAGTCCAGTAATATAGTAACATTTAGACAGTGGCCTGGGGTCTACTGGCAACTATGATGTCATCGATGGGAGCCGCACTCTTTCAGCGTCAACAAACGATCCTTCCCAAAGATCATTTACTCCTTTTTGGCCCATATCTGCAATTCGGCGTACATGTACTAGCTGTGGCCCACGCGGTCTTTCTAACAAGAGTTATGCTTTGGATCCTTGTCAATCTCAATTCTGATCTCGCAAAACAAGAAGGTCTCAAGGTTGTTGTTTTTTGAAGAGCATCGAATTTACAAACTGAATCTAGATATACCCAGAACTGAGTCAGTTTTATGAATATCCTTATTCGCTTTGCGCTGATGGCTCCCTTGGGACGCTGATGACCATTTTGGGGCCGGCTTTTCTAGTGGGCGAAGTTCTTTTGGCTTCTTGTGAGTGTTGGAACAGTTTATCAAAACAATGTGAGCTTGCTTTTTACAAATATTTAGCTTTTTTTAGATCTGATTATTCCAACTTATTGGAGTCTTCATTCTCAAAGGCATTTGATGAGTGCCAAGACTTTGGAAATGAAAAGCAAAATGTTCCGAAAATTGAATATTTTGGTATAAATGCAAGCAGCAATTTTACGATCAGAAATAATTTAGTGTGCTGTTTTCCTTTTGGTGCTTTTTGTTCCCGCAGCTTGGCTTTGTGGCGTGCATTTGTTTGAGCTAACCGGGATTGCAGGTAAGTACCTAACTACACTGCTGGACATAATTTTAATGGCAGTCGAAATTTTACGATCTTTTTTGAAAATATTGAATATCCAATAAAATTGTCTTTTAGACATCATTACTATCATAATTTTACATCTTTAACTGGAAAAATCCAGGAGATGATAATTGGAACTTTTAAAGAAAAATAAAATTTATTCAAAAAGTGCCTCTAGCAAGTGGTCATAATTTTAAAGGGATTTGAAAAAAGTTAACAATTTTAACAAAATGAGCAATAATGATAAAAATTAACAAATTAATAATCGATTGGACCTCCGTGACGCTGAATTACTTGAAAAAGTCTATTGTCCATGCTGCCCACAAGGCTATTAACGAGATTCTGATCGACGCTCCGCCAAGCTTTAATAATTGCCTTTTTAAGCTAGCTGATGCTTCCATAAGTCTTATTTCCTTCATAAAGAATTTTGACCATATAGCCCCAAATGTTTTCTTGGGGATTTAAATCCGATGAATTGGCTGGCCAGTCCAAGAGTGGGATTCCCTTCCCATTCCACTCGAGTTCATTTTCTTTGGAACAAAAACCAATTTGATCAGTCCGGTCAATGAGAAGGCCGCCCAGCAGATTACTCCTCCTCCTTTGAAGTTTCTCCGCGAAAAGTGCAGTTTGTCTTTACGTAGGTCGTGCCAATAGTAGCAATCATCATCGGGCCCATCACAATTGAATTCTTTTCATCGGACCAAAGGATCTAAAGCAATGAAAAATGTTCAAACACAAATTTAATTGGCTTACTGAGCTCCAATCAATTCGCGGTTCTTGTCTGCGAAGTCCAACCGCTAATAAAGGGGGGCTCTTCGCATGCGCCTGCGAGCGATCAACTTGCTTTTTCATAAAAATTTTCGAATTGTCCTTGAGGAGACTCCCAGATTCAGATCTGCTTTGATTTTTGAGGAGGTTGTTGTTGAGTTTGAGGCCGTTCGAATGATTGCTCATCGACCCCTTTTTGTAGTTTTCGGTTTCCTTCCGGAATGCTTTTTGATACCATAGCCAGTTGGATCCCTGACATAAGAATCGACTAAAGAAGGAGATCGGTTGATTTCTGCCGCAATATCGCGGTTACTCCAGTTGTTCAGATTCAAGCCATCAATGATGCCTTTTTCTTGATCGGAAAGTCTTTTTCCTTTACCCATATCTAAAAGATGACCTGTAAACATTTAAAAAATGAAAAAAGAGGCATTAAATGATGAAGGCAAAATTGTTCTTTTTTCAAATGGCTTTAAAATTATGACCACTTGCTAGAGGCACTTTTTGAATAAATTTGGTTTTTCTTTAAAAGTTCCAATTATCATCTTCTCGATTTTCCCAGTTAAAGATGTAAAATTATGATAGTAATGATGTCTAAAAGACAATTTTCTTGGATATTCTATATTTTCAAAAAAAAGATCGTAAAAATTCGACTGCCTTTAAAATTATGTCCGGCCGTGTATAAGATTTTTATTGGTTCTAACAATATCTATGCTATCTTGTGCTATTTCCAGACTTGAACATCATTCCCGCGCATATCGCCGCCACTCATGGAACGATGAACACAATCACAATCTTGCTTGTTTATGATTCGTATCGAGTATTCACTTTATTGCAAATCAAGAAGCTTAACAATTCTATTTTCTCGATATTTGGCCTGAAACCATTCAACATCCAAGCTGGAAATCAAACACGACGTGGAGAATCAACAAATCAAACAAGGCCATCGGAGAGAAATGTTATGGTTAGCCCGCAAAGACCGAGACTATCTGTGCTAAAATTTTAGCACGGCTGCTGTGATTTACAAATCAAGATTACAGATTTACATCCAAAAGTAGCTCCAAGTTAAGAAAACGTGAAACGACTGCGGAAAAATACTAATTTCGCTCAATTGTTGTCTCACCAGAATACCCTTCTCTCCTTTTTTTCTCTAAATACCTTTTTCTGAATCTTGTTATTTAAATATATTATTAAATAATTTGTTTCTCACTGTTAAGCCAGTATTAATACAATTTAAGTCAGTTAAATTGTTGCTTTCTTCCCGTTTTGAACAAATCTTGGTCCATTTTGCTCCAATCCTTTTAGCTCCGCTATTGAATTCATGAAAGTAACCCGTTGGGTTGAAGTAAAATTCCAAATAACGGATAAATTGTGGTTGGTTAACCGAAGTTTGTACGATAAGGGGTAAAAGACTGAAAGTTAACGCAGAAACCAGTGTTAAGACAAGAAGTTTTTAGTGCACTGTGGTCACTTTAAATAAAGTTGTAATATTTGTCTGAGAAAAGGATATATAAACCCATTATGACCAAAACTACAGTAGCAGGAAATGCAGGGTAGTCCTTGTGTAACCTTGCGTACTCGGCTACCTTGGATCAAAGATTATGCAGGTCTTGTTTCCAATTGTTTCCAATTCCACAGGTTCACCTTGATGCATTTTAGCTCCGCTATTGAATTCATGCAAGTAACTCGTTGGGTTGAAGTAAAAGTCCAAAAAACGGATAAATTGTGGTTGGTTAACCAAAGTTTGTACGATAAGGGGTAAGAGACTGAAAGTCTTCACAGAAACTAGTGTTACGACAAGAACTTTTTAGTGCACTGTGGTCACTTTAAATAAAGTTATAATATTTGTCTAAGGGAAAAGGATATATAAACTCTTTATGACGAAAACTACAGGAACAGAAAAACCAGGCTAGCCCTTGTGTAACCTTGCGTACTCGGCTACCGCGCTTGGATCAAAGATTAGGCAAGTCTTGTTTCCAATTGTTCCCAATTCCAATTGTTTCCAGTTCGAATTGTTTCCAATTCCATAGGTTCACCTTGATGCAATTGTTTTGGTTCGACAATAAATTTTAAATACCTTTTGACCAGATCCTTTTTGCAGGCATTCTTTTGAGTTCAAAAGAAAGTATAAAATTACGGGATTATGCCAATTTCGAAATAAAACTGAATTTCTGTGTTAGAAATAGGGACTTGGACTTGTAAATTTGAATTTGCTAAGAGGTAGTCAGCAATTTAACTCTTGTTTTTTCAGGGAACTTTTGATTTCGGCAGGAAATGAAGAAGCGATCCAGTTCCAAGCTTATGTTTACCGAAATCGAATTTACCCCACACTTTTATGGATAAAGATAAACTAAACTAGATCACAAGCGAGATTCAAGTTTCCTCTTTCTTAGTTGATGAATGGGGAAATCCAAATTGGATCCAAATTGGGACTTCAATTTGAGGATTTATACCAAGGTTAATTTGGTTGATAGCAAGTCTAACAATATTACTCAAGCATTGCTGATTTCATTTCCGCTGAGAACACTGACTAGCTTTTGACCTTTCAAAGTAATTACTTGAGTTGTCAGTTAGTTTGGGTTGTGAAAACGTAGGCAAAAAAAGAACGTACTGATTGTTGCGTCAAAGGGCTGATAAGAAAACAGAAATCAAAAGGAAACTGAATGTTTTACGTCTGTTCTTTGGTTCAAAGTAATCAATGATTACTTTATAGGCTGAACAAACAAACTTAGAATGTCGAAGATGGCAAGGTGGTGTGAAAGCTTTTTCAGCTTTCAATTTTTTCAACCTTTTTTTAGACTTCAATTTCCCAGGCTCTAAGAAGAAACCTTGAATTAAAAAGTACTCTTGGTGTTTTGCCATTTGTCTTCTGAAGTATTCTGAAGCGACAATGAGGAATATTTTCAAATTGCGGCTTTTTTTCTTTCTTTCCACCTTTGTGGTTTCTTTCCTTCTCTTCCTCAGTTTATCAGTGTTTTCAAGCCAGAAGTACAACCAGATTTTGATTCATTTAACCCATTCAAAATGCAAAACAAATGAAAATGAAACTTTTTCAAAACGAGGAGTGACAATTCAACTAACGACTGCAATGAAAAGACAAAGAGTTATCATCGGAAATGAAATCAGAAAGTTTAGAAGTAAATATTTGAATGCCCTTTCGATGACAGTTAACTTAACAACCAGCAAGTATAAATACCCAACTTTAAGCCTCAACTACAGCACAAATTTGTATTTCTCAACTCCAATCCGAAATGAAAGTCGCTGTTGTGGCCCTTATTTGCTTCTTCTTCTTGATCGATCCACTCGTTTCAGCCACCGAAGAAAAGGAAAATGCACCAATGAGTGGGTTTTTGCCATATGCATTCCTGGACAATCACTTCCTCTATTCATTAACATTTCAATATTTCAGGTGTCCAAAATGATGTGGTCGACTTGTTCCGTCGTGCTGATCGTCCAGCCTCTTGCTGCCCCGACTCTTGCATTGGAAATTGTAACTCCGGAAAGTGCCCCTACTGGTGCGCTCAGCCAAATAATTGCTGCTGATCCCACTCAATGAACTTTTCCTAACAATTTCCACATTTTTTAATAAAACTTTATTTCAAGGTTTTAAGCTGGGTTTCTTTCTGGCAATAAATAATCAATTCAAGTACCAATATCGAAAAATCAGAGAAAAATATCGCGAATGATGCAGATGGGGAGATCATTCATGTTGAACTTAGGATTATGAACGAGATATCGCATTATTCAGTTTTGTTGTCTGTTTGCCGAATAAAAATGACAAGAAAATATTTATTTCTAGAATTCTCTTATTTTCCTTCACAACTTCCAAGACAGAAAAGAAAGCCATTTAGATAGGTGACATCTTTGTCCATGCAAATTGCTTGCCGGTCTCCTGTGCAGAAACCCCAACTGTGCCCTGATTTACTCTGAAGTTGAAACTAGGTATTTCGTTAAATTATCGACTTCTTACCTGGCAACATTTTTGTAAGTTATAAATGGGCTTTGCTGATCTACACATCGAGTTGCAGGCGGCAAAGTAACGTGGATATCGGAGGCCCGATGGTTCTTGGCATTATAGACTGCCTGAGAAAATTTACAAGAGCTTTATGATGTTTGAAAGTCTAACCGATCAAGCAAACGAGAATTAAGCAGAGAAGAGTTTGTCGCATTTTCTTGAGTGAGCTTTGAGCAATGTGATGGAAATTTTTATTTGAATAAGCTTTTATATTAAAGCTGGAAATCACGAGACTCTAGTTTGTTTTGTATGAAAAGTGTAGCTTTTGATCTCCATTCAAAAAGTGTTTATTGGACGAGGACACAAGTTCGAAAAGCTTTTGAGTGAAGCTTTGATCAAATGATTTTTATTTGTGGGGGCGGAGTTGTCAAATCTGGTGTTTGAAGTCAATTTTATTGTAAAAGAGAAGTGATCTCACACAGATTGTGCAAAAGTTTCGCCTAAAATCATATAGTTGCAAAAAGTTAAGATACTACGTGACGAAAAACACAAAATTGCTATCATTATCCTAATCTTTACCATGAAATCTAAGCCTGCTAAACCATGACTCGAGTTCAATTCAAAATTTTATCAAGATTCAGCTTTTCCTGAACAAATTTCTCTGATTCATCCAAACAATCAGAGCATTTTATGTCCGAGTGCCGATTTCCTTTATGCTTTTTGCGTTGCTTTTCCGGCTTTTTTACCCTACGGGCAAACATCAAAACGATTCAACAATAACACTTGGAAACGCATTCCTCGAAAGATACTTTTTTGATTTTGAAATCTTTTATTTCATTTGATCTAACTCGATGCGATAATTTTTTGTGAATAACATGAAATTCAATAACATGAATTTTGTGAATCTATTCATTATTCACTATCTATTAACAGTTCTCCTATTTTTACCATCCATGGTTTATTCAATTACTTGCTATGAGTGCACAAGTTCCCAGGTTCAAAATAATTGAAAAGTAAAAAATCTCGACCACGGAAGGATTCGAACCTTCAATCTTCTGCTCCGTAGGCAGACGCGTTATCCATTGCGCCACGCGGCCATGTCGGCATCGACTCCATAAATGTCTTTTCAATCAAGGAACCTTCCCTCGGGCGATTGACAGGTGTCAGAAAAATGCCAAAACTGGATTCCTTTGTCTAATTATGGTCAAAATTGGTTTCTCTTTGTCTGAACATGGCGGCCGCGTGGCGCAATGGATAACGCGTCTGCCTACGGAGCAGAAGATTGAAGGTTCGAATCCTTCCGTGGTCGAAAATTTTTGTCTAATCCTTGTTACAGGGAACAGATTGCAAATTGGCGGCCTCTTCATGCAGATATGGTTTTTTGGGTGTGTAAAGATAGCGGTTTTGGATGGAGGAGTTGATAGAAGTTTGTGTTAGTTGGAAACAGTCTTAGACGAATTTTCAGTGGGTAATTTCTATGACGAAGAGCGTCATATCGGTTTGATGATGCGCGGATGCGCACTTCTTCCAATGGGAGGGAGTTGATATGTGTGAACAGTCGAGTATATTTGGATACAGAGTTTTAAAGGTTTTATCCGAAGAATTTAAATCTTTAAAGGAGTTTTAGTGTACTTGTTTCAACGACTATTGCAACACGTCGACAAATCGACGCTTTGCATTCTTTTTCTTTATTTTATGGAGATTATATTTATTAATTTGAATATGTTCTCAAAAATTTAAAAATCTAATAAAGCTTTTCGATAGATTCACTTAATCACACGAAAAATAAGAAACGACGAGTGCGAGAAGCAAAATTTGTCTCCAGTCGTTTGCTACCTTGCTTTGCTGAGTTGTTGGTGAAAAGATTGGTTCAAATCTAAAATGATAATGATAAATGATCAAAAACAGTCAGTTTTTAAATGCAAATCTTGTCTATCTTTGAATTTTGTCTATCAAAACTCACTTAATCAACAAAGGCCTTTGACAATTGTTAACCAATTCAAAGGGACTCGTCCTGCAAAACCATTGATAACTCAAAGAAACAGCCCAAGTAGGAATCTCCACGTAACAAACAGTACTCTCATTTATTAATCTGAATATTCAAATTTATTTTTGAACCTGCGCAAGAGCAAACCTTTGTGTTGTCAAATTCCCATTCTCTGTGTAACTGATTGTTAGATTCGAGTCGCCAGGAATGGGATTCAGAAATGTGAGAGCAATTCCTTGAAAATCTTTCACATCTAACTAAAAAGCTTTTTAGAAAGTTTGAAAGCCTTTTATCATTCAATATAAAGCTAAATTTCACACAGAAAACCTACATATTGAATAATAAACGAATAGGTTTGTGGATCTGGCGAGTAATCGATATCCGTGTATTGGGGAGCTATCAAAAGCCCGGGAACAGGAGAATTCATCGCCAGAGTCAAATTTGCATCAACTATAAGATCTAACTTTGAAAGACAATCTGTATTACCTAATAATTTAAAAAATTCTATAATTATCAATATTTAACTAACCTTGCTGTTGGCATCGGAAGAACACGCTCGCCGACGGATCGACAACTTTTGAAACAAGTTTAATCACGACAAATTCTCCAAAAATGAAACTCGGCAGCGCAGATTTTGTCGTAATTGGATCACAGAGTGAATCGCCACTAAAGATTTTGAAATGAAATCAAATTTTCGGCAACTTACCCATAAATCTTATTATTGTTGTCCAGAGTTGTGCCCTGATAGATTTCAATTGGAAGCGCAGCACTCGGAAAGACTAAATCCATCCCGTAGAGCCCCAAATAGTCTCCAGGGAATGGAGTTGTTCCTCGATACAAGATTTTGATATCATTTCCATTTCCAATCAGTGGTACAGAGAACAGATTTTGTTTTGAACAATCATTTGTAGGTGAGTAAACAGAGATTTGGGGGTCTGAAAGATTTAAGATTTTACAGGGTGTCTCAAAAGTTCTAGCACAACATTTGCAGCTAGCAAATGCCTAACTTATTTCAAAAGTCGTAAGTTGTATAGAGATTTAAAGCCCGGAATCTTGGCTATATTTATTGCGTTGATGGATTGAAAACTGCGGCTGTTGTCATATGTCACAGTTTGAGCACTTTCTTCGAAAGAAACCCATTTTGGTGTCATGGAAAAGTTGTAGAGAATCAAAAACTAAGCTTATATCCAAATTTTCAGAACGATTCAAAAAAATGGTTTTCAAGAAATGCCAAATTTACGAATTTTCACAAAACTTGCATTTTAAGCGAAACTACTAAGTGTATCTTTTTTGGAAATTTGGCTATAAGCCTAATTTTTTGATTCTCTACGAATTTTCCATTGACACCAAAATGGGTTTCTTTTGAAGAAAGTGCTCAAACTGGGACATCTCCAGTCCTCCATTTTTGAGTCTCATACTTGTCTCACACACAAACCAAAATCCTACCACGAAAGAGGAATCCGCAAATTGCCTGTAAAATGGGCAGAAGTCGTCAATAATAATGGAAATTATTTGGAATGAATCCATGGTTTTATGTTGAAGAAATTTTTAGTTCAAAGTCCCGCAGTTTTCAATTCACCAACCCAATACATACCAAAAGCTTTCGAATAGGAGTCACAAAGCTCATGTTTGCTTTGCCGTTTGCAAACAAGTTTACCGGAAAGTGACCGAGTAGTGCTCACTCAAAAACTTGTCATATGAGTGACTCCAATTCGAAAGCTTTTGGTATGTAAATATAGCCGAGATTCCGGGCTTTAAACCTCTATACAAGACTTACCATTTTTGACATAAGTTAGAAATTTGCTGCTTTTACAAAAGGTTGTACCTGAACTTTTGGGGCACCCTGTAGTAGATCGGTTTTTTTCGAGAGTTTCAGAGTTAATGGGTTTAAAAGACTATTTAATGTCTAGTCGAAGCTGTTCAGTTCAAATAATAGATCGAATCAGGTCCAATGAATGAAATACAGACTTAAAAGTACAACTGACTTGCCGCAACAATAACTCGGAATCCCGGTCGATAGAGATCATTCGTTTTGATGAGTCGAATGGTGGCAAAGTTTGAAGTAAACGTGAAATTTGCTGGTCCGTTAAAGCTAAAAAGTAAGTTATGGGTAAATCTTCAAGATTTTGCTACCTTGTCATAGCCAAGGCTCCATTCGCTAGTTCACCATCGTAGACATCCAACAAGTAGCCATCACTCATTGATAGAAAAGTACTTGTGATTTGTGAACTGAAAGTTCTTAGTAAATTAAAGCAAAGATCTAAACATTTAAGTGCTCACCCAGTACAATTTGATCCATCAAGTCGATAAATAGCTGTATCATATTTATAGGTAAGAGTTTCTCCCATCAAAACAATAAACTCTTGGCTGCATAGATCGATATCAATTTGTTGGATTTTCACTGAATTTTTGTAGATTTTGTTTTAAAATATTAACTCACGTGGAAGTGCTTTTACAGAGACTGAGTATCCTGTGCTGTCCCACATTTTGTAGAGATCGGTGACGAGCGAGTTCGAGAATGAAACTTGTAACCAGTCATGACTTGTTGTATCTGATAAAGAACCGGTGATGAATCTAAAATGGGTAATGGAAGCAGACTTTTGAAGCAACGGCTTACCTATCCTTTGTGGAATCCGTAACAACCAAATTACTGTTCATTGACGCCGAGTATTGGACATCAAACTGTAGAATAGAATCTCGGTCGAAGGTACTAAAACAAAATCTTGAAAATTCCAATGCCAAAGATGTTCCTTACATTGTTGAGTTACAAGCCATTGGTGAGCAAAATGGGAACTTCGCAACCCAACCATAAGAGATACTTGCGGTTTGATTGACGGTCAAAGTGATTGACGATTGAGGACAGGTGCAATCTGAAATTACAGACACACTAATTCTCTTGGTTCTACTTACTGATGGCTCTTGCTTGTCCAACCATATAAGTGTACTCTTCCAGGGAATCACTTTGGAAGACAACTTCCATGCGATTACTTACTCCATAAACTAGCCAAGGAATGTCAGATCCGCTGTGTGATGGAAACTAAAAGACTTGCTTTGAAAAGTTGACAATAGGTGACTTGCTTTAAACCCCAGCTTTAAGACAAATACAAGATGACCGGAAAGTTTGTTACTTTTGAAAGCGATGCCACTAAATTCAGGTTCAAAAAAGACAAAGTGAAAGAGGAGAAGAAAGGAGAAGGAGAAGTGAAAAGGAAAGTGAAAGGAGAAGTGGAAACAATAGTAAAATAACTTTTTTTATTAAAATTAAGCGTTTTTCATAAAGATTTATCAAAAAGATGGTTCTATTATCCATTCAAGCAAAGCTCTCTGTTCTCCAGGCTGGTTGAGCTGACAAATCCAGTGATCAAAAGAAGTCGAAGCACAAATAAAGCTATCCAGTTTTATATTCAAAAAGAGGAGATATTTTTCTTTAAAACCAGCCGTTCTACAACTAAATTGAGCTAGAAATAACAAATTTACAGTCATTAGAATTGAGAGCTTTTTGAAAAAGATCCTTTATTGAAACCGTTGAGTCTAAATTTTCTCAAAACTTGCTTTCATATAATAAAAATAGTTAACTTTTTAAAAATTAAGTTTATTACATTTGATCTTTTGTCAATCGAATTTTATGGTGTTTCTTTTAAAAGTAATAGAACTTTCCGGTCATCCTGTAGAGTATTAACCCTATTACTAACTAACTTTTTAAGTCTTAGCAGCCGTGCATTAAAAATACGAGCCTGATTTGCTTACATCCAAGCAACTCACCGCCAAATTGGCTCCTCCAACCGTGATCACATCACAACATTTCTCAGTGACAAAATGATAAAAACTGATCATCAGTTGATGGTTAAAAGGCGGGTTTTCAAAAACCCATTTACAATTGGAATTCTTGTGATAACCAAAAGTTGAATTCACATCTTGTGCCGAGAAGTCAATTATGCTCGTCTTACTCATGTCAAAAGCACCAACATTTTGACATTGATCAAATGCTGGAGTGTTAGTATCTAAATAACCGAGAAGTCAAGCAAAAAAAAGAATCAGCCGACCATTGTAAGCACTGATAACAATGTAGTAATAATAATCAGCATATGGATCGTCATCGGTGTCTTCAACGAAGGTGAATGAATAAGAAAGGGTCAACTCGTTTCGATAATAATAGGTTTTAAAGTCACCAATCTCTTTGATTCCACTAAAAAGTTATAGAGTTTGATTTGAAAGTAGAAAAGTTACAAATATCAAGAATCAGACAAAACTTACGATAATAGTGTGGTTGTCACCGAGGACTCATTAGCTCGAATACCCGTCATGTTCAACAATTGTTGAGGGTTTGATTGAAACGAGTAAACGATCATTCGAATATTTGTGGATTTGTTTGTTTGCAGCTTCGTGATGCAAGAGGTGTTAAATTGGGCGCCGAGATCAAAAGTGTGATCGAAATATTGCCGAGAGAAATCTGAATGCAAGGATTAGCTTCGATAATTAGATAATTACTTCGATAATTAGATAATTACTTCGATAATTAGATAATTACTTCGATACCCAATTAGCCAAAATGGTTATCTTTAGTTTTTTATAGCTATTAGGTCCGATTAAGAATGTATTCAAGTAGGACGTTCGATTTGAAATGTATTCTTGATTAAAGGGGTACTTCGGCCTTAAAGTTAAGAATCGCGGTCATTTCTATATTATTCGATGCGTTTTAATCTTCTTTACAACTATTTCCTATATGAAAAACAAGGTTTCCAATAGAGAAATGAAGAAAAACGCAATTTTTGCTTTCCGTCCCACCCTAAAACATGGATATTTGGGCGAAAAATATATAAAGGTTCCGTCCAATTGCATTTTAGCCCTTGCGTTCTTTTCTTTTGCATGTATTTTCTCAAATTTAACAGCAATCTTAAATATTTTTTTGTTTTTTAATAGAAAACATTACATTCTAAAAGAATTAATTTAAAAAAGGTGAAAATCAGACTTAAGAAGACGTGAGAAACAGATCTCCATTTAACATTGACTTTCCTTAGGCCGGAGTACCCCTTTAAGAATTTATCGAATGAATTGTGTAAAAATGTGAAATGCTCAATGCAAAATGACGCTAATCAAATTCTTTTTTAGGCATGTAATAGCGTTTTCTATGTTGAGTGTTATGTTGAATCATCGACAGCTGAACGGCCCACACAATGAGTGGTATGTTTCCCTTTGATAGGTGCTAAAGGTATCTTGAAAGATCTTAAATTCAAGAAAACAGTAAAACTTATCGCAACCGTAGTTAACAAAAGGAAAAAGACCTCCAATGTCAGTATTTGCGCGTTCTACACTCTCCTAGACTGCGAATAATCTGGGTTTTCCGATTGAATCAATTTGCAGTTAGGGATTAAAATTATTCCTTTGTTAACTATTTATTTAAACATTGGATATTCAAAAACTGTAGATTTGCATTGAGCATTTCTACATTTTTTACACAAATGATTTCATTAAATTCCTATTCTCTCAAATAGTAGTGCACCCTGGGCGTTGCCTAAATTGCTCGAAATCGCGAGGAACCGCTTATCAGAACCTATCGATGTGGGGTCGGGGAAAATGTAGCTGACGATGAGATGTTGTGGGGGATTAGAGTGTTGAGCTTCGGAGAATACTTAGAAACCGTAAAATAGTCATCAACTCGGCTCGACGGGGTGCACTACTATTAGAGGAGAATACGGTAATCGAATGTAACTATATATAAAAACAGTGAGCAAAAGACCTACGATCAGAAACCAGCTTATAGAATCCACCACTAATCGAGTCGAGATCAACGATTGCCTCTTTTGAACATTATTGTACAGTTGGGTTGTTTTATCTAGTGCTTGTTATCATAAACTAAACAGTTATCAAAGACCAAGTCTGGTAACTTTCCCAAGAATTCTGGCCAAGCTGTAGCTGTGACTTGGTTGGAGCTGAAGAAAAGATACAAGACATCTAAAGGTAAATTTGGAAAAGGTTTGCCTTTCACAACCTACCCGATTTATCATAGTAATCTCCATTGGGAAATAGTTGTCAATTGCAGGTGCCAGTGACCGAGTATTTCGAGAGCTAAAAATAACAATTGAAATAACAACAAACTAACAGCAAAATATCTAAAATAACTAAAATTAGCTATTTCTAAAAACTCTTTCCCCAACCTAGAGCAATTTCGGAAAGTCGTCAACATCACAGAAAAATAGGTAATCATTTTGATAATCAGTTACAAATCGATAATATTATTGCACACCACGAAAGCATAGTTCGAGAATTCGATTCACGCGAACTGATAAGAGTTTACTTCTAAATCAATTGTGGATTGGGAAATTGTTTGAAACTTACACTGGGTCAGCATTCACATAGCCAGGATCCGGATAGGGGGTTGGAGTTTTGAAAGCAATGGATTCATCTCCGAGCGTACAAAGCGCTAGGACGAAGGGGTATTTCTGGGTTGGAAGCACAATTTAATTTAACGATAACGAAGTTAACAAGTACAAGTATATAAGTACAACAATATATCCAAAAACATGCCAATTCTGAAAGAGAAGTTTGTGCATTCTAGAGCTACGTTTTTGCTACCAATTTTAGCCGAAAAAAAAAAAAAAAAACTCACCTGATTAATACAATCTTGACATTCAATTACCAATACACAGAAAGCACTCAGTAGAAAAGAGAGATTTAAGAAAATAAAGGTGCATTAATTAATTTTTGAGTCAAAGAAATACTATGATCAGAAACTATTCACTCCCCTTTGCTTCCGATTTGCCGTCGCTTTTGAGATAAGAGAAATAGCGTTTGAATCAATTTGGGTCAGAAAGAGGAAACTTGAATCTGGCTTACCCGGTCTGGTTTTAGTTTTATCTTTATCCATAAAACGGAGTAAATTCGATTTCTGTAAACATAAGCTTTATGTAACTGGATCCTTTCTTCATTTCCTGCCGAAATCAAAGTTCCCTGAAAAACAAGAGTTAAGTTGCTGACTACCTCTTATCTGGTTCAAATTTACAAGTTCAAATTCCTATTTCTAACACAGAAATTCAGTTTTATTTCGAAATTGGCATAATCCCGTAATTTTATACTTTCTTTTGAACTCAAAAGAATGCCTGCAAAAAGGATCTGGTCAAAAGGTATTTAAAAATTTATTGTCGAACCGAAACAATTGCATCAAGGTGAACCTATGGGACTGGAAACAATTGGAAACAAGACTCCTCAATCTTTTATCCAATTACGGTTTAGCCGAGTACGCAAGGTTACATTAAGGACTAGCCGGGTTCTTCCTGTTAACTGTAGTTTTGGTCACTTCTGGGTTTATATATCCTTTTCTCAGACAAATATTACAACTTTATTTAAAGTGACCACAGTGCACTAAAAAGCTTCTAACTTGTCTTAACACACCGGTTTCTGCGGTAACTTTCAGTCTTTTACCCCTTATCGTACAAACTTGGGTCAACCAGCCACAATTTATCCGTTATTGGAACTTTTACTTCAACCAGGTACCTGCAATGTGAATTCAGCCTTGGAGCTAGAATGCGGGGAAGGATTCGGAGCAAAATGGACCAAGATTTGTTCAAAAGGGAAGAAAGCACCAATTTAAATTTAACTGGTTTCAATTGTATTAAACACTTGCCTAGCAGTGAGGAACAAATTAAAATAATGTATAACAAGATTCAGGAAAAAGGTATTCATAGAAAAGGGGAGAAAAGGGTATTCAGGCGAGGACAACAATTGAGCGAAATTAGTATTTTTCCGCAGTCGTTTCACGTTTTCTTGCTGCCGAACTACTTTCGGATGTAAATTTGTAATCTTGAATGAAATCACAGCAGCGGTGCTTGAATTTTGAAAACAAATAGTCTCAGCTTTGGGGGGCTAGCTTACCTTGCATATTTTTCTGTCGATGGCCTTATTTGATTTACGTTGGGTTCTCCACGTCGTGTTTGATTTCCCAGCTTGGATGTTGAATGGTTTCAGGCCAAATATCGAGAAAATAGAATTGCCTAGCTTCTTGATTTGGCACAAAGGTAACACTCGATACGAATCCGCATAAAACAAACAACATTACGATTGTGTCCATCGTTTATGAGTGCCGGCTGATATGCGCGGGAGATGTTCAAGTCTGGAAACCGGAGCAAGATAGCATAGATATTATTATTGTTTAAGAGACCGATAAAAATCTTATAGTTAGATACTTGCCTGCAATCCCGGTGAGCCAAGCAAAGCTCGGCAGCAAGCCCAAGCCGCGGGAACAAGAAGCCCCAAAAGAAACAGCACACTATAAATGTTATTTTGACGTATTAGTAAAATTGCTGCCCGGCACGTTTACATACCAAAATGTATTCAATCTTCGAAACAATTTGCTTTTCAGGATTCCAAAAGAGTCTTGGCACTCATCAAATGGCTTTGAGAATGAAGACTCCAACGTTGGGAATGATAATCAGATCTAAAACAAAGCTAAATATTTGTAATAAGTAAGCTCATATTGTTTAGATAAACTATTCTAACACTCACAAGAGAAGCCAAAAGAACTCCGAGCACTTACAAAAGCCAGCCCCAAAATGCTCATCGGCGTCCTAAGGGATCCATCAGCGCAAGCGAATAAGGATATTCATAAAACTGACTCAGTTCTGGGGTGATTCTAGATTTGTAGCTTGTAAATTAAATGCTTTCTTCAAAACAACAACCTGAGAGACCTTCTTCTCTTGTTTTACGAGATCAGGGTATTAGAGATTGTTGACAAGGAGCCAAAGCCCATACCTCCTGTGAGAATGACCGCGTGGGCTTACAGCGCTAGTACATGCACGCTGAATTGCACATATGGACCAAAAAGTAAGAGAAAATGATCTTTGGGAAGGATCGTTTCGTTGACGCTGAGAAGATTGCGGACCCTATCGGTAACATCACAGTTACTGTGCGGTAGACCCCAGGCCACTGTCTAGAGAAATGTTACTATATTACTGGACTCGTTGTTATTATAGCGATAACTTGAATAGCAATAGCTTGAATGATTATTGCTGAATAACTCAAACTTAATTTAGATCAAACTATCCGCTTGTGAATCCTAAATCGATTTAGTTAAATTGCAGATAAATCTAATCAAAATTGAAAAGGTTTGCACTTTCCGAAAGGATCTTGGAATATCATTGGGTTGGTGAATTGAAAACGCCTGCGGGGCTTTTTTGCGGGACTAAGCGCAGATAAAAGAAAACAACTTAGCATGTAGAGACCAGCTGAAGGGGGTTTGGTTACTTAAATATTTCCTCAAATTATTCCGAAAATTATGCTTCCGGCTTTTTATTTTTTTGGTGTTATTTTTCTTCACTTCTTCTATTGCACTCGACAATCTGCCACCGGGACATATTCGTCATGTCTTCAGTGCTACACGAGTTCCTCCAAGAGCACAGTGCACGCTTGGCAGCTGCTAATCATAAAAAGATATATGGGGAGGACTCACCTTCTGAAAGAACGTGTCGAGTATGGTTTTCCAAGAGTTTCGATCTGGGGACAAATCTTTGAAAGATCGCAGAGGACCGTGGAGCGGCACCAACCGGAGTGACTCCAAATTACTCTCGAACTTGGCCACCAACGATCATCGGGTATCATGCGCGTGAATTGGGAGAAGGATTGGGGGGTTGATCATGTTACAGTGCTTTAAATCACCGCTAAGACCGTTGGATTTAAATCGGATTACCCTTGGATTTAAATCGAAACCAAGGACTTGGGTGCCCCATGACGTCCTCAGGGGGGCCCCCAGTGGCACGCGCTATCCATCAGTGCCGCTCATCTCTCCCGATACGAGGAAATCCTTTCTTCCTCGAATTATGATAGGAGATTATGAAATTGATTTTATCTGTATGTGCGAACTTTCGGAGGAAGCGGCAATAAGGTGGGGGCCAGGCGAGAAATCCGAAAGTGACCCTAAGCCCGATTTACACCAGAAGAAGTTTATGTCTGCGTTTTCTGGGATATGGAAGAAGTGGTGCACTGGGAGTTGCTGTATAGCGAAGAAGACCCTTAATGCAATCAAATACAGTGAACAGTTGAAAAGGTGAATGAAACCCTAAAGAAGTATAGGCCCTTCAAGTTAAAGATCGTTCTCTCTCTACGACAACGCGCTCCCTCATGTTGCCAAACTGACTTGCTCGTAAAATAAATAGCCTTGTTTGAGAACTTTGGCGCATTCCACATAGTCCGGACCCTTGCCCCTTGTGATTACTATTTATTCCGGATCATGATTAATGAGCTTGCGGGGAGAAACACTTCGATTCGGAAGAAGCAGTCAAAATTGGCTTTGAAAGTCTTTCGATTCAAAATGAATCGCCTTCTCTGGAGTCCCGCGAAATAGCCGGCAGTTTTCAATTCACCAATCCAATAGTAAGAAAGCTGAAATAATACAAAAGCAGTTTTACTAGTTATTTTAAAATCAATATATTTATCCATTCTATTCCTTACTCCTGCTTGATATGGTATTGGTACATGCAACACAGTACTCCCAAAACCTGGATAAAGAAAGGATCGGGGCGGAAGAGTCGGCAAGCCGTGAAATATTTGTGTAAACGCATTCGAAAGTAACACAAGATAGCTAAGAATTAGATTTTTTCTTAAAAAAACAAAGCTTTTACATGATAGACGAAGAGATAATGTTTGGGGCATCAAGCTTTTGGCGTAGTCACTTTAGGAATGAGATAGCAGCCATAGCAATTATGTATGTGAACAGAAAGAATGGAACTAAAGATCTTTTTAATCTTAACAATTTGTAAGGTTGTTGAATCAAGCCTTACCTGACATAATGTCCAGCCACTAAATTTACAGTTTTGTAGTAAGTTATATCAAAAACCATTGAAACTAAACCAAATATGTAAAGACAAAGATTATTGCATCAGAAAGTTGAAATCAGAAAGAAAATTCCACCATGCAATAGTTTTGTATCTTTAATGAATGCTGGGGTTTTGGCCTTTTTCCCTCAACTCACCTGCTTTTTTGTGAAAGAGTCTTCGTTTTGTAAAAAGAAATGACCCTGATGTTCTGAGGAAAGGATTAAAGGTCAATAACGTTTGTAATGCGCTATTTGTGTGCAGAAATGTTCCAGAAAACAAATTTGAAACTGCAGATTATGGACTATAATAACACATTCACGACAATACGGCCGCTCTAATATAACTTGCAGGTGTTAGTATTTCGTAGTGCCAATTCAATTGTTTAAGAGGATTTTGTTATTTATTTTGTAGAAAGTTCTTGATAACTTTGTACTACTTTTCAAGAGGAGATTCGGCGCTATCGAATGAGCTATTAATGATTTAGTTTATCGAAATTTGAATCTTCACCAAATTATCAGTGAAAAAGTAACGACTACGCGGCTGTACGCCCAAAATACCCTCGTTGCAGATATGTGTTAAATTCATGACACTTTTGCAAAATCTTGAGAAAGGAAATCGCTCCAGGTCAAAGAGCCACGAAAAAGGGGTTCCTGAAGTGGCAATTTCAGGGCTGTAAGCTAGAATTGGTGCAGTAGCCAAGTGTTTTTGCCATAGCGATGCTAAATAAGCTTACTTTCCTCTCAAAACGTAGGATCTTTGACACAAGGTAATGAGCAACTCTCTTTCATCATTCTTGACAAAATTACCAAAATTACATCGGCATTAGTTCATTCATTAGTTCCTCAATAGGAGTGCCAAAAATATCTTGAATTTTCAATATTTCAATTTCAGCCCACTCCAATTACCGAGTGTTTCACCTCTGGACGATTGCATAATAAACATTTGTGGGCGAAAAGATCGATTTGTAAACCAAAAGAAGAGACATTTCCTGCTCGACTAACTATTGCCGGCCCTGTATTCTTGATCGTTGAGTTCGATGCTCATTCCGAGAACTATGTCTTATTGATTATTCACTGCATTTCGGGTAAGTGTTGCCGTACTTGGCAGGCTTAGATAAAATAGATCTTCTTCAGTTGTTGGCACAATCATAAACCTTTCTCGGATTGTAAAAATCACTATATGGGGTTTATTCTCCAAAAGAGATGGGCGAGTACTCAAAAGCATTGGCCAGTGTCTACAGGTTACAAATCTACTACTCCATCTACTCAAATCTACTCAAAGGCTAAAGCAAGAAAATCAAAATACCGGAAATGCTGTGTATTACAGCGGTCGGTCGCTTCTTTTTCAATATTCCTTTGGAGAGTCGCTCTATTAGAAGGGATCATTCTATTTTTCATAGTCCCTAATTTGAAGAGAACCATGTCGGATCATAAAAAATATTATTTCTGTTAAAGAAAATTTCTCATAACCTCTATTAAATATCCACAAAAAAATTAGGAAATAAATATATACAATGATGCTAGTAACAATTAGCTAACAAGATCAAGAGGAACATCAAAAAGTTGAAAAGAATCAAATCATTGCTTGTATCGTCGATTTCTGCAACGTTTGTATCGACATCATCATTCTCTGAATAGCTTGCGAGAAAACACCTCTAGCCAAAAAAGAATTCCCGTAACTTCCGATTGACCTTTCGATAATTTCGATCCACATTGGATTTGTCAAATCAAAAGTATCCCATCTTTCAAATATTTGGGTTTGATTTCTAGCGTTAAACGGCGTTGTAGGAAAGGCGTATCGTTTATTCAATAACTCTACCATAAGCAATCGCACTTCAATTTGATTTAAAAACACTGTAACCTTACTTCCAGATAACAATTCCAATGATCACTGTGGATCATCCGTTCTTTTTGGGTACTGCTGGCAGTCATTCTGATCAAACCAAGTACACCAGTAAGTTGATCCTCAGCTCGATGCTATTTAGAAAACAAGTCTGCATGAAGATTGAGCAAATGTATTCTATATAATAGTTGAGAATTTCTTTAGGAGAAATATTGCCCACTAATTAGCCTATACGTCTCAACATGGTCTTACGAATACCATAGCAATACTATTATTGTATCGACCGTATCATAAACATCACCAAGCAACTTTAATCGGAAACTGAGCAAATGGATAAGAGTTGATTGTAAGTAGTTTTTCTAAAAGCCTTATAAGTTTTTCAATAGTCATTGTCGAGAATTGGTTGGGTCCAAAGTGTCTCCGCTCTGGGCCACTGCTTCCTTGGGTCCACAAGGAGTGCTTCAAATTCAAGATAAAACAAAAGAAAGTTGAGTGTTTACTATATTGAAATAAAATGTTTTATTAAAAATGTGCTGATTGTTAATACGAAAAGTTCATTGAATGGGATCAGCAGCAATTATTTCGCTGAGCGCACACAGTAGGGGCACTTTCCGGAGTTACAATTTCCAATGCACGAGTCGGGGGCAGCAAGAGGCTGGACGATGGCGATCAGCACGGCGGAACAGGTCGACCACATCATTTTGGGCACCTGAAATATTGGAATGTTAATGAATAGAGGAAGTGATTGTTTAGGAATGTATATGGCAAAAACGACTCATTGGTGCATTTTTCCTTTTCTTCGGTGGCTGAAACGAGGCGGACTGATCAGAGAAGAAGAAGCAAATAAGGGGCACAACAACGCGACTTTCATTTTTGGATTGGTGTTGGGAAGTACAAATTGGATTTGTGCTATAGTTGAGGCTTAAAGTTGGGTATTTATACTTGCTGATTGTTAAGTTACTTGTCATCAAAAGGGCATTCAAATATTTACTTCTCCACTTTATGATTTCATTTTCGATAATAACTCTTTGTCTTTTCATTGCAGTCGTTAGTTGACTTATCACTCCTCTCGTTTTGAAAAAGTGTTTTTATTTGTTTCGCATTTTGAATGGGTTAAATATGAATCAAAATCTGGTTGTGCATGCTTCTTGCTCGAAGACACTGGATAAGCTGGAGGTGAGAAGTAAAGGGCGAAGCCTTGCTACAAGGTGGAAAGAAAAAAAAAGAAACTGCAATTTCAGGAAATATTTCTTATTGTCCTTCCAGAATACTACCATGAAGACAAATGGCAAAACACCAAGAGTACTTTTTAATTCAAGGTTTGTTCTCTTAAGGCCGGGTAAATTGAGGGGTCTAAAAAGGCTCGAAAAATTGAAGGAGCTGAAAAAGCCTTCACACCAACTATACCCACTTCGATATTATAAGTTTGTTTGCGAAGCCCTTAAAGTAATCCTTGATTAAGAACAAACGCAAACCGTTCAGTTTTCTTTTTGATTTTTTTTCCTTATCAGCACTTTTGAGCGCAACAATCAGTACGTTCTTTTGCCTAAGTTTTCACAACACAAACTAACTGACAACTCGAAGTAATTACTTTGAAGAGGTCAAGAAGAAAACTGGTCAGTTGTCAGCGGAAATGGAATCAGCATTGTTTGAGTAGCATCTTTAGACTTGGATATCACCAATAAACCTTGGTATAAATACTCAACTTGAAGTCCCAACTTCTACATCGCAGATTCACTTTGTACTCCTCCACACCAAACCAAAATGAAAGTCGCTGTTGTGGCCCTTTATTTGCTTCTTCTTGGTCGATCCACTCGTCTCAGCCACCGAAGGAAAGGAAAATGCTACTTTGAGTGAGTTTTTAAATCTGGTGGGTTAGATGGAGATCTTAATAACATTGTCTTTCATATATCAATTCATATTTTAGCTTTCCAAAACGACTTTCTTCATCGTGCTGATCGTCATCGTCCGCGCGATTGTTGCCTTGACTCGTGCATTGGAAATTGCTGCACTCCGGGAAGTGCCCGTACTGGTGTGGCCTTCCAAACAACTGCTGCTAATCACAATTAAGTTTCGAGGTGTTTCTCCTGTGACAACTCTTTGTAACATTGGGGTTCTTTTTCAATAATCTTTTCCTTTTCAAGAAACATTATTTTACATTTACCAATTCAACAAATACCAAACTTTGCCTTTTACTTGCCTTCCAATCCCAAACAATTTGGGAACCCTAGAGAACATTTCACGTTCACCGCAGCAAGAAGCAAGAAGCTCACCATCTGTTTCAGTGCTTCATGGCTATCAAGCGAATTCTTAAAAAAGAGTTGTGTCTGTGTGGCAGCACTTAGAATGGAAACAATTTTTTAACACTTTTTAGAAATAATTATATTCTCCATGTATTGACCTCTGAATCGAAGTGACCTAATCAAAAACAACTT
>CAUEEP010000735.1:0-62500 GCA_958450365.1 Mesorhabditis belari
TTTCAATTTGAATAAATACTTTATCCAGACCAAACAAGAAACTAAGCCAACCTCTTGGCTTTGGCTTTGATTTGGCTTGGCTTAGTTTAGTCAAACCTCATCCCATCAATTTATCAAATCTCCCAATGTTCAGCCAATGCTTTTTGACCAATCGTTTTATGGAATTATATTTTCAGGACTGTTTTAAGCGGGATTTTTTTGATCTTTTCAACGCATATGGCAAACAATGGAAAAGCGGGGATTTTAGGAAATGGCACAGAAATTGTTACCGCAAGGGTAAGCTGAAACAGAATACAATAACAATTTCAACTAATAGAAAAAGAATCGTTAAGATTTGTCAAAGGTTTCAGGTGAATATCTATTTTATATTATTTTGAAACTAAATCGGGAACTTCTCGATTTCAGAATCAAAGCAGAATCAAAGAAATCAAAGAATCATTTCAGAATCAAAGCAGCTACCGTCATTACTCTGACACCGAAGTGCGGCTCCTCTCGCTCGGAATGTCCGCTTTCGCGTTAGCGGCATTGATCTTAGCCATCTTGCTGCCAAAGAGAAATCTCCCAGAGTCACTTGAGAAGAAAATCAAAAATGAAATCACTTTGAAAGAACAAATCAGCGAGTTTCTTTGTGAGAAAATGTAAATGAAACTAATGTAAACCAGTGAGAAAATGTAAATGAAACTCTTTAGATAAAGTCCTCTCAGCTATGAAACAGAAAAATCTTCTCAAGTTGGCTCCATTCTTTTTATTCACTGGATCCATTCTTGCCTTGCTTTTTACCATTTATCCAACAACATTCGCGTTCACGGATTCTTAAGTGAAAGAGAGAAATCTTGTTGCATATTATTGTATCGCTACTTGTTTGGGAGAGATTGTTGGTGAGTCGAAAGGGGAGAGAAATGGGACTTTGAAAAATCGAATTTAGTCGGCTTAATCTTCACCTCAGTCAGCAAGAAGTACCACAACTTTGGACTGATCCCGGTTTTCATATTGACGTGCATCTTCTTTGTAATGGTAACGGTGCTGACATTGATCTATACGCCGGCTCAATCTTCATTAAAGCCAACAAAAGAACTTGCGATTTTGGAGCCAAGGTAAATATTGACCGGTGTAAATCTTCGGAGGTTCATTGGGTCCGATGGCCGACTGGCTAAGAGTCCTGTCTCCTGCTCAGGAGGTCAAGGGTTCAATCCTGCAGAGTGAAATTTTCGGTTTTTTTTTATCAGATTGATCGATTCTTATTTCTGCTGCTTTTTTATTGTTTTTAATGTGAATAATGAATAATGAATATCTGTATTCATGTGAAAAGGTTTTAAACTTCTTACAAAGACAAATTTCAGCGCCTGGATCGGCATACTAGTTGGTGTTCTTTATGGCTGTCTCGATGGAGCGGCGTGTAATGCAAGAATGGTTGCTGCTGCTAAAGGACTGCCAGAGTCACCAGCAATCGCTTTCAGTGTAGCGAAATTCTATCAGGTGCCTGTGTAGCCTTTAGCTCTACTACTTCTACAGTATTCTAAAACTTACCCACTACTTATGCTACAGTTTTTGGCGCATTTCTACAGTAAGACAAGCTATTTGTGCTTTTCTACAGTAACTTTATCTTTAAACATATCCAATAAATTCAAAATCTTTGAATAAACTTTAACTCTTTGAGAAACAATCAACTTCCAGGCCGGTTCTGCTATGATCTTTCTCTTCTTGGGCTCCAAAATGAACATTCATCAAATTCTCTATCTTTCTGGCTTTCTGATGATTATCAGTAAATTTTACGAATGATTTCGGAACTTTAGACAATTTTAGGTATCGGCTGTTACATCTCATTCCTTCGAGACTTAAAAGTTTCAAGAATTGGCAGCATTACAGAAGGAATTGAGGAAAGTGGAGATGAGAAGATTTTGAGTGAATAAATTTCATGGCTGGAATGCTGGCTCTGTTAAAAGCTTCCTTAAAAGTTGTCAAGCTTCATTAAAAAGTCCAAATACAAATCGTTTAATATTTTTATTCGATTAAAGAATTTACGCGATAGATAAGAACACCAGAAACGGGAAAATGACGAGGAGAGAAAGATTTTTGACGAAAAATTCTTTGCTCTAAATTTTGCTCTATAGTTTGCTCTAAATAAAACCGATTTATTGAAGAATAATTGCTTTTTATGCAGTTTCCCATCTTTTTAAATCAATTTCGGTTCACTTTTAAGCAAATTTGAGAGTGAAAACGGTTTTTTTTTGTAAAAATCTATAAAAATCTCTACGAAGGAATTGGCTGAATGAATCTTTCTGAAAATTTGGCTATATAACTAACTTTTTGTGCTCTATCTTTTATCTATTGACACGCAGATAGGTTTCTTCAACTAAAGTGGCTTAAATTTAAGCCTAAACCGCACCACCCGTCACTCTTTTTGAGGATCCCGCGCTCCCAAAAAACTGGAATTCAGTTGCTGAAATTCAGCTGAAATTTTGGTTATAATCGTAACTTTTTGTGCTCTATCTTTTATCTATTGACACGCAGATAGGTTTCTTTAGCTAAAGTGGCTTAAATTTAAGCCTAAACCGCACCACCGTCGCTCTTTTTGACTACCCCACTTGACGCTCCCAAAAAAACCCAGATATAAGACATTTTAAATCCGTTTTAATGTTATTTTGCAGAAGAATAAGTGATCTTTCTAATGTTTCCGTTGTAAATGTAAATGTTAAATGTGCCGTAAATCAGTGAAATGTACTCACACTAGTACAGAGAAGGCTGCCCAGAGGATCTTTTCGTTACTTTTCTGTTGAAAAATAACAAAATCACCAATTAACCTATGATTTGCTCTAAATAAAAAGTGTCTATTCTTCAATTTGGATATTGTTAAATCTAAACAGATAGGTTTCTTTAGCTAAGGCTAAGGCTTAGGCTTAGGCTCAGGCTTAGGCTTAGGCTTAGGCTCACTATTAATATCATCCTGCCGCTCTTTTTGTCTACCCGACTTCACACTTCCAAAAAAACCCAGACATAAGACATTTTAAACCCATTTTAATGTTATTTTACAGAAAAATAATTGACCTTTCTAATAAAACAAACCGTAGTTCAATTGGTGAATTTGTTGATGTTGCATTTGTTGCATTTTTTGGTTCAACTGGTGCAACTTTTAAACGAAAGTACGAAAAGGAATTAAAAGACTTAATAAAATCTGAAAGAAAGACTGAAAAGAATGAAAAGACCTAATAAAATCCCAAATTACACTTAAAATTAAAAAGATATTCAGTTAACCAATTGTTTTGTCTTCAAACTAAAGATACGAATTCCAGTAACCCTGTCTGTTTCAGAGCGATAACCAGGGCTGTTCCAAAAGTCATTTAAGCCATTTTTGCCTACAGTTAAGCCAATTCAAAGTGAGAATGCAGAAATTTAATTCATTCTGAACTGGGACATTGCTTTCAAAGTCTTCAAAGCTTTCAAAGTGTACCTTTAGACTGGAGTGGCATTCGATTTTTGTCCGGATTGACGTAGATGACCGATTCGGCACTCACCTCTTGTCTTAAGAGCTTGATTCTACGCCTAAAACGCAACCGTAATCAAAACCGTAGCCGTAGCCCAATGAAGATTGGAAAAAGATTGAAAGAAACCAGTTTCGTCAACCTTTAGTGTACCTTTAGACTGGAGTGGCATTCGATTTTTGTCCGGATTGACGTAGATGACCGATTCGGCACTCACCTCTTGTCTTAAGAGCTTGATTCTACGCCTAAAACGCAACCGTAATCAAAACCGTAGCCGTAGCCCAATGAAGATTGGAAAAAGATTGAAAGAAACCAGTTTCGTCAACCAACCGAGGAATCTATTGCTTCCAACTTGAAGAGACGATCAAATCGAAAATTTGCAGACAAATACTGAATTTTTTAACAAGTTTAAAGTCTCCAGATATATGTAAATCTTGGAAGTGAGGAGGTTCTTGATTTGCAAATTCCGTATAGCATTATCTAGGTGTTTTAAAGTGAGACAATGAGTCATTATAGACCGTATTTTCTCTAATAGTAGTGCACCCTGAGCGTCGCCTAAATTGCTCGAAATCTCGAGAACCGCTTATCAGAACCTATCGATGTGGGGTCGGAAAATGTAGCTGACGATGAGATCTTGTGAGGGATTTGAGTGTTGAGCTTCTGGGAAAACTTTGGAAGCCGTAAATAGTCACCAACTCGGCAGGGTGCACTACTATTAGAGAAAATATCGTAGTCAAAACTTTAACTTGTTTGTACCACGACGAGCGAATCAGAATCAGACATTCCCAAGCGATCAAGTGTAAACTAGCTACTTTGTTAGCTTTACAGACTTATTGAACAGGAACACTTATTGAACAGGTTCTACATTCTTAGTTAAACTACTCACGAATTAGAATCAGACGCTTTGCACGATCAGCTTTGCACGATCAACTTTGCACAATCAGCTTTGCACGATCAGCTTTGCACGATCAGCTTTACACGATCAGCTTTGCACGATCAGCTTTGCACGATCAGCTTTGCACGATCAGCTTTGCACAGAAACAACTCTCAATCAGTCACATTTCTTGACACTTTTTGTAGATTTCATCTTCCAAATTCGAGATTTCATCTTTTCCAAACATTCCGGATCAAAACGTCACCCTTTCTCGATTTCAATCATCTTCAAATTCCATATATGAAATTTCTGTCTCTTCCCATTTTGCACAATCACACATAGTGAGAGAAAAAAAAATAGGGCCATCAAATAGAGGTGACGATAAAATGAAGTGAGTGTGAGTGAAACTCTCTCTGTCTCCAAGTTTACGACTCGACAAATAAAAACGCCTTAAAATTTACGTGAAAAAGGAATTCACGAGCAGAGATTAGGCGTCTTTGTAAATTTTTGAGACTTTTTGAAGTATTTCTTTTTTGATTTAGGCAGTATTTGAGGGAAATTTGCGGAATTCACTGTGCAACGGAGCAACATGGAGCGGGCACGGCTCGTAAGTTGAAAACACTAACCAATTGAGTTGAAAAAGTAACCAATTGACTATGAAAAATGTTTAACTGCTTAGAATATCGATTCGAATTCCATTAGACTATTGTTTTTGTAAAGGATCAACTTTCAAATGTCAGGTGACCATCGTTTTGCTGCTGATTGCTCTACTATTTCTCATCGCTGGCGCAATTATGCTTGGAATCGGGATTCACAAGGCTAAACAAAGTCAGTTTTTGGAAGTGATTGAGCTGAAAAAGGGAATACGAGATAGAAGTTTGCAGCATTTTGCTTAAAAGGCTTCTCTCGCGTGAAGCCAATATGACTGGGTGGCGCAATGGGTAAGAGGTCTGGATACAAACAATCTTTGGTCTTCCCTCCTGGGTTCGGATCCTCACCAAGCAATTCTTTTTTTCATTAACTTTTTAAACTAGTTTTAACAAAACGTGTAAATAGTATCGTATCCCATACAGTAACCAAGCTAGCCCTCGCCAAGCTAGCCCTCGCCAAGCTAGCCCTCGCCAAGCTAGCCCTCGCCAAGCTAGCCCTCGCCAAGCTAGCCCTCGCCAAGCTAGCCCTCGCCAAGCTAGCCCTCGCCAAGCTAGCCCTCGCCAAGCTAGCCCTCGCCAAGCTAGCCCTCGCCAAGCTAGCCCCCCGCCAAGCTAGCCCTCGCCAAGCTAGCCCTCGCCAAGCTAGCCCTCGCCAAGCCAGCCCTCGCCAAGCTAGCCCTCGCCAAGCTAGCCCTCGCCAAGCTAGCCCTCGCCAAGCTAGCCCTCGCCAAGCTAGCCCTCGCCAAGCTAGCCCTCGCCAAGCTAGCCCTCGCCAAGCTAGCCCTCGCCAAGCTAGCCCCTCGCCAAGCCAGCCCTCGCCAAGCTAGCCCTCGCCAAGCTAGCCCTCGCCAAGCTAGCCCTCGCCAAGCTAGCCCTCGCCAAGCTAGCCCTCGCCAAGCTAGCCCTCGCCAAGCTAGCCCTCGCCAAGCTAGCCCTCGCCAAGCCTAGCCCTCGCCAAGCTAGCCCTCGCCAAGCTAGCCCTCGCCAAGCTAGCCCCTCGCCAAGCTAGCCCTCGCCAAGCTAGCCCCTCGCCAAGCTAGCCCTCTGCCCCCAAGCTAGCCCTCGCCAAGCTAGCCCTCGCCAAGCTAGCCCTCGCCAAGCTAGCCCTCGCCAAGCTAGCCCTCGCCAAGCTAGCCCTCGCCAAGCTAGCCCTCGCCAAGCTAGCCCTCGCCAAGCTAGCCCCTCGCCAAGCTAGCCCTCGCCAAGCTAGCCCTCGCCAAGCTAGCCCTCGCCAAGCTAGCCCTCGCCAAACTGTACCCCATCTAGCCAAGGTTGACCAAAAATCCATCAATCTGGCATAAAAAGAACCAATAATCCACCGGGATTGAACCCTTGACCTCCTGACCAAGAGATAAGGCTCTTAGCCAGTCGGCCATGGGACAGAGTGAAATCTCGAAGATCTACACCGATCTATAGTTACCTTGGCTCCAAAATCGCAAGTTCTTTTGTTGGCTTTAATGAGAATTGAGCCGGCGTATAGATCAATGTCTGCACCGTCACCATTCTTTTTTGCATTAACTTTTTTAAACTATTTAACGTTTTAACAAAACGTGCAAATAGTATCGTATCCCATACAGTAACCAAGCTAGCCCTCGTCGTTCGCCAAACTGTGCCCCATCTAGCCAAGTTTAACCAAGCAAGATAAACAGAAAAATCTTATTGTTTTCGTTTTGACTCATTCATGTTATTGGGCAGAGAAAGGTAATACGAAAAGTCAATTCAAAGAATGATCTAACTCATAGTATCTACCGTGTGTTGTAAGGAAACAATATTTCTGCTCGTTTAGAGCCTCACAAGGCGTACATTACAATTCTAACTGAAGTTACTCAACTTCTATAAAACACGAGTAAAAAATTGCACAAAGATCTAAACTTTGCATGTTACAAATTTAGAAAAAGATGATTGCAAGAATCATGTTGAAGTATGCGACGCAAGTGACATTGGGAGTATTCTCCATTTCTCGGTGGATCCTGGAATTCCCTGGGATGACACTTACAATGATCTCAACGCACCGGCAACTCAATCAGCTATAGCGAATTTTTCGACAAATGTAACATTTAGCAATAAGAGCTTTAGCAAGAAGAGCTTAAGAGCTAGACTTTTGGTTTAGATATTTGAAAGAATTTGGAAGATTTTAGATCACAAATGTATTGAATAGTGGAGTGGCTTCATCACTGAAAGCACAAGAGCTGCCACAACTCCTTCGTTTCTCGAATTTCGCAATCAATTCAAAGCTCTTAGTCGTTTCGCCCGATTATCTCGTTCCGTGAGTTGCAGTCTATCAGTCTTCAGTCTATCAGTCTTCATTCTATCAGTCTTCAGTCTATCAGTCTTCAGTCTATCAATGAGCTCAAATCTATCAATGTTTATAGATCACTTAACATCACTACAATGTTTTACGGAACACTCATCTTTACCTCAAAAGTTGATCCAAAAGACGTGCAAAGTGCTCTCACGTCGGCCGGATGGAAAGCGCTTGTGCAAAGTAAGTGAAAAATTACATTGCATTGCTAACAATGCATTGATAACATTGCTTTTTAGACTGAAATTCTTAAATAAACTTTTTCAGACTCATCCCGCGATTTCTGTGACAACATTTCGCCAACACCCGACCCACCACCGATTGGAGGTGAGTTGTGAAATCTTTCACAAATCAATTTCAAAAGTTGACTCAGCGCTATCAAAATTGAATGATTTTCCTCAAGTTTTTTAAAGAATCGTTCACTTTTATTTTGTTTTCTTTTTACATTTTTGCGTGAATCATTGAGGAGAATGGGGCGAAAAGAGACATAAAAAAGTTGATCGGGCAAAAATTGTTGATCCGGCAATATTTAAAGGGAAATATTTCCGGGACAAAAGAAAAATATAGTAATATAAAAGTTTCTTTGGTTGAAAGGCACAAATGTAATTGGGTAGTTGTAAGTAAATGTAAGACAAATAGATTTTAACCAATGTAGCCTTGCTGTGATTGCTTGCTACGGCGATTGCTGCGACGTTTCTTGTAACAAACGAGTAAAGGACTAAGGTTGAGTATTTACGGTTGTAAAAATCTAGTAAAACCTGTATAATATACTATGCAATAAGTGGATATTGTTAAATCTAAACATATAGGTTTCTTTAGCTAAGGTTTAGGCTTAGGTTTAGGCTTAGGCTTGGACTTAGTGCGTAGGCTAGCGGCTAGCGCCTAGCACTAAGTCTATTTGGGTTTGGGCTGAACCCCCATTTTCTGGATCTCAGCCAGTTCTCGGAGCTAAGGGACACCCGCTTGGCGATGCTCATGCGCCCCCCATAGGAGCATCCTGGCAAATTTTCAGGCAGTTCTCGTGTCTGGATTAGGCTTAGGCTCAGGCTCAGGCTTAGGCCCACTATTAATATCATCCTGCCGCTCTTTTTGTCTACCCGACTTCACACTTCCAAAAAAATCCAGACATAAGACATTTTAAACTCATTTTAATGTTATTTTACAGAAAAATAATTGACCTTTCTAATAAAACAAACCGTAGTTCAATTGGTGTATTTGTTGGTGTTGTATTTGTTGCATTTTTTGGTTCAACTGGTTCAACTTTTAAACGAAAGTATGAAAAGGAAGGAAAAGACTTATTCACCAACCTAATAAAATCCCAAATTACACTTAAAATTAAAAAGATATTAAAAAGATATTTAAAAAGAAAAGAGACACATAAAAGTTGATCGGGCAAAAAATTGTTGATCGAGCAATATTTAAAGGGAAATATTTCCGGGACAAAAGAAAAATATAGTAATATAAAAGTTTCTTTGGTTGAAAGGCACAAATGTAATTGGGTAGTTGTAAGTAAATGTAAGACAAATAGATTTTAACCAATGTAGCCTTGCTGTGATTGCTTGCTACGGCGATTGCTGCGACGTTTCTTGTAACAAACGAGTAAAGGACTAAGGTTGAGTATTTAAGGTTGTAAAAATCTAGTAAAACTTGTAGAATGTACTGTGCAATAAGTGGATATTGTTAAATCTAAAATCCACGGTAAACACATTGCTAACAACGTGTTTACCGTAGATTTTAGAACGTTAGAACGTCCTGGTTTCAGATTTCTCGTGTGATCCAAGAAACCCGTCACGAACGGTGATCGTCATGGTGGATGTTGCGTTGCCGATGGACCCATTGACTTCAGAAAAAGACAAACTTCAAGCGGTAGTTGATAACTTAATGTTTAACATTTACAGAATCGAAGTAGTCAAGTAGAAGCCAGCTAGCCAGCCAGTCAAGCTCAGAGCTAGTCGAATCAGGCTATAGCTAGGCAAAATCAGGCCATAAGTGATCGTATTTTGTCTATAGTATGGGATCTATAGGATGACATACCATTCTACAGGTTCAATTTTTATGGGAACCAGTAGCTCACTAGATTTAGAGCTCATTTTATACAAGTTTAATGCTAAAAAGGAAACACACTTATCAATACGCCTAACGCTTACAATTTTAAGTTTCTCATTTTCAAAATGATTGCCTTTTGCGCTGTTGTTTGCCAACCCCCTTAGGAAACCTTTTGCGCTGTTGAAGCACCTTAGGAAGGTCGAATAAATTGAGTTTTCTACAAAGTTATGTTAAGTTTTCTTGAAAGAACCAAAACGGAAATGTGATTCAACTGTTTTACTGGTTTTTAATATCCTGTAGATTCAAAAACTGTTAAATCTTTTGAAAATTAATTTTCTCATTGTTAAACAAGAAGAACTGGGATCTGATTCGTTTTGGTGAAATTTGATGATCGAGTTCCGATAAATCGACTTTGGAATATCAAATTTAGTAAAATGGATCTATTGGGCTGTCCAGTTATGGATGCGCGTTTTTACTATTTTGTAAATTTCTCAAGATATCGAACAGATGTATAAGAGTGTTATATATCATTCGAAAGCTGAAGATCTCCTCTACATTTTGATATAAAAACCTTTGAAATTTGTTCAGCTTTTGGGCAAATTGACTGCACAAAGGGAGAGGTCGTTTTCGAAAAAACCCATTCTAGCTTAGCTATTCCTCAAGTTTTATGGTGTAAAATAACCGCCCAGAAAAGAAAAGAAAAGATGATCTGAAATTGTTATATTGAAAAAAAAAATTATATTGATATATCTATTGGCCAAACATCAAACGGTTAACTCAATTTGAGCGGAGCCAAAACTTGATCCAAAGGCACCCTTCCATTTTTTGGCCACCTCTTCTTCTGTGCAGTCAATTTACCCAAAAGCTGAACAAATTCAAAAACTTTTTATATCAAAATGTAGAGGAGATCTTCAGCTTTCGAATAATACTCATATATATCTTTTTCTTGATTTCGATATCTTGGGAAATTTACAAAATAGTAAAAAACGCGCATTCATAACTGGACAACCCAATACTGTCGCCATTTTTTAGCAACTATTAGAAACTGGACAACCCAATAGAAAGTCGAGTTTCTATTAACTCATCTCCAATGCTTTCTTGACGATTTTTTAAATCATAAACCAATTTTGAGAGTTCTAAACGATCAGCGAGCTCAAAAAGATTGAATTGATTTGATTAATAAATTGATTGAACACTAGAATAATACCAAAATCCAAAATTCAATTCGATCATTCAGATCCAATCCTACTTGTCAACTTTGTCCCTACCAAATGACACTGATTGGGGCAATTTCCAAATGGGTGTCGGGGTTTTCTATGGAAGCAACGCTTTTCTCATTAACAATTGGTTATGCGGCAATCAGGTATTCTCTGTGAAATCAAAAAGCACAAGTATCAATTTGTTTTCTTGTTTAGAGTTGCCTCAATGATGCGATCTCAAAAATCGCTATCAACACCACTTCACAAAGCCACAATATAACAAGGTTTTGAAGTTTATAAGAGTTCAGCTCTCTAATTTTCTATTAGAGCCTATGAGTTTGTTCGTGACGAATTCTCGAGCATTCATCAACAATTGGGACCCGGAAGAGCAAGGACACTGACGATTTTGACAGATGGATTGTAAGAAATCGAAATTTCGTGAAGCTGAGAAATTCTAGTGAATACGACAACGGATTTGGTGAGAATCGGAGTCGAAGTCTCGTCGAGGCTGTTTCGCAGACTTTCTACACATCAACGATTTTGATTAGGTGGATAACGATTGATTTTAATCCAAAAACATCTTTACAAATTGCTAGTATGGTTGTACTGTTTTTAGAATCAAGTACAGTACTTGAAATGCTCAATTTGCCTTTTAAAATTGTCATTTGCTGTGTTCAAGCATTTTGGGTGATTGGTTAACAGGCTTGACTCAAAGATCAGAGATCGAAAGTTCAATCGCAAGAAAATCTCCCAAGAGAATGATCCGAACTGGCCAAACGATTTTGCTACGCTACTAAAATGCAAACGTCTATCTACAGTACTTGAAATGCTCAATCTCCCTTTTAAAACCGTCATTTACTGTGAGGTGTTCAAGCATTTTGGGTGATTGGTTAACAATCTTGACTCAAAGATCAGAGATCGAAAGTTCAATCCCAAGAAAATCTCCCAAGAGAATGGTCCGAACTGGTCAAACGATTTTGCTACGCTGCTGTAATGTAAACGTCTATCGAGCATGGAGAACACGATGCTCTATTTATTTTTTGCCCATTCTTAATGGTTCACAAGAAAAAGGGCAAAGTGTGGGTGCCTACTCGGGAAACTTGAGTGTATATAGGCTCTCGGGAAACCTGAGGGTATATTGGCTTCGAACGTGACCGAATGGTGTAGAGGTAAATGTGCGCGCTCTTAGTCTACCGCTCAATTCTATGACCCTGGTTCGGATCCGGTTGCGGGATTTCTTTTGCTCCTTTTGCTAAACCTTTAAAAACACTTTTTATTCTGAAATCTGAATTCTGAACGATTTATATGAAACATTTAGCAATGCTCGTTCCGTTCGATCCACTTACGCTCAAATTGTCCCGTCGGGATATCAATTTGTCGCCGTTGATCACTGGTATCAATTGGGATTGGCTGATATTCGAGCGAGAAACTTGTGGTGGATTTGTTTAGGTAAAATCAAGACCTAAACGCCGCTGCTATTCTGTTAAAGTAGTGATTGCTAAAGCTGTGAAAATGTCTTGTTCAATTTGCTTGAGCCTTGATCAACTGGTCAAGTGATCAACAAGCAGACTTTGAATGAAAAGGAATCCTTATTGTTAAAATTTGGATCTGATGAGATTTCCAGATGTCTATTGAACTAGAACAGTCTACTAAATTAACTGTATTTGCCAAATGAACTGTATCTTAGCCGTTCCCGTCACAACACCACCACCAGTTCACACACCGCCAACTTGGGCTCCAATCACGGTCACAACGACACCATTTGCTCGACCGACTCTTCCAACTACACCCACTGGACCACCAATACTGCGTAAGCTTTAGAAACAAAGTATTTGTCTTAATGTAAGCATTGGATCTTTCAGCCGAGAAATGCAAAGCTCTTCAAGTCCTTTTCCTCATCGACATGTCGCAAAGTATCGATGCTGGATTTAACGTAAAGAAGATTTAGCTATTAAACACTTAGCTTTAGCTATTAAACAAGAAGATTTAGCTATTAAACAGCTCTAGAATCTCACATCGTTCATCCGTTCCTTCATCGAACAAACAAGGAGAGCTGAAAACGCTAGATATGGCTATATTTCCTTTAACACAAAGGTTCAAGAGAACTCGGGCGCTTTGCGAGGAGTAAACGATTTCTTGACCTATTTGGGTACAACAAAGTACACGAATGGGTACACGAATTACACGATGTGAGTGGGTTTGAGAAAGGGAAAATATTTCTATTCTATTTAGGTTAGTCTATAAAGTGAAAAACTGACTCTATTCCCTTCGAAAAGATTAGTTTAACAAGAAAGTTTGAAGAAAAAGTTTACATGATGATTTTTTAAAAACAAAACCATAAATTCTTCACAAACCTTTTTTTGATAAACTTGGCTATATTTCAGAAAAACTTTTGCTGAAAAATCAGAGTGGAATTTAGATAAAAAAAATAAGAGATTTCTTCAACTGAAGTGAATTGGTTACTTTTTAAGTGATCAGCTTTAGACAAGTCTTTAATCGGTTAATGGATAGGTAATGAGTCGCATTGAAAATCTAAAATGAAATACGTTGATATTAATCTGTCCGGTACTGTACTATTTCTCAGCGAAATAAAAGAACTCAGCTTTATAGGGTTCCGTAGACATGTAGACATGTACAGGGTTGTTCCTAGAACCAAAAATTCAGGCCTGACCTGGCTTTGGCTGGCCTGGCCTAGGCTGGCCTGGCCTTGGTTGGCATGGCCTTGGCCTGTCCGGGCTTTGGCCTGTCCTGGTCTTGGCTGGCATGGCCTTGGCCTGTCCTGGCTTTGGCCTGTCCGGGCTTTGGCCTGTCCTGGTCTTGGTTGGCCTGGCTTTGGCCCGTCCTTGATCAAAAATAATTGAGCATCATAACAAAGTAGAAAGTATTGTAGAAAGTCGACAAATTTCCCGAACTTTTAGTGGATTCGACGCGATGAACGACTTTTCCAGCAACTTTGACACCAATTCTCCCAGAGCTGTGGTTTTTATCACTCCTGGAAAGTAAGGGAAACCTTGTGCGGCAGGATTATTGCAATCGCCTCAGTGCATTAGTGCTAGTTCCAACATACTTAAGAAAGATCTTCTCCTTGAGTGGTTCAGGACTGGCGCCAGCAGCATTTTCCCGATTTGGTCACCTTTAGTGGCCATCCTTCGAGCTTAATCCAATTGATTTCAGTGTTTGGAATGTTCTTAAAGCAAAAACGTGCTTAAAAGCATTCCAGCATTGATTCGCTTAAGAAATCTCTTGAAAAAGCATGTGATAAACTCAATTCCGTTTATCATTCCGGCTTCCACTCGATTCCGCTTACCGGCCGATGGATCCATTTCCCATGGATCCATACCGGCCGATGGATCCTGACACCAGGCCTGCATTTCTGCCTATAGAGGAAAGGAAGTAGAAGTAGGAAGGGAAGTAGTTTTTAAAAGAAAGTACTTTTTCTTGTTTAATATCTTTAAAAATCAATTGTTAAAGTTTTTGAGTTGATGTCCTAAGCCTTTTAACGGTTTCTATCCTTTAAAGAAATCGATTACAATAATCCTACCGCATCCTGTAAATTCTCCAGATTACAAAGTTTAAATTCAACAACTTAAAAAAAACATTTAAGTCCTAACGATATGGAAGAAGCGGCAAAAATCAACTCCGTGAAAGCAATTGTTGAATCGTTTAGAAAACAAGGAATTCAGGTTTTAAATGAAGAATCCATTGAAGGATCCATTGAAATTGAAAATTTCAGATCATCGCCTCATTAGTGCTCCCAGATGAAGGAAAAAAGGCAATGCTACAAAATATTTTGCTTTTGAATGAAAATTTCGATGGAGAGTAAGTTCAAGCATGTTCAAAGCCAAGACTTATCGTCAGGAAGGAACCAGATTTGTAGAGATAGGGAACCAAATTTAGAAAGATAAGGAACCAAATATGTAGAGATAAGGAACCAAATTTGTAGAGATAGGGAACCAAATTTAGAGGGATAGGGAACCAAATTTAGTCGGACAGGGAACCAAATTAAAAGAGAAAGGAAACCAAACTTAGTCAGATAGGGAACCAAATTTGTAGAGATAAGGAACCAAATTTAGATAAACTCTAGATCTTCTTACAATATTATTGTTAGTTCCTAGAGCATGACTTTAAATCAAATTTCTAGAGCCAATCTTTTGACAACAGCTACTTACAATTCACTTGTCGCCACCGCTCCATTAACTGCAAGAACATTGACTTGTCGAGGTTTGGTTTGAAAGTTACAGTGGCGGACAATTAAATAGAACCGAGGGAATTATTTCGTGTCTTCTCTCTCGTGCATTATTTTAACTTACTTTCAAAAGTAAAGTAAAATATAGTTCAATATACATCTATTAAACAGTTTTCGAGTTTTCTGAAAAAACTTTGAGGCACTTAAAAATGCATGAAAATAAAAGTATAGTTTTACAACTTTTTCCTGAGGCGTTTTAGAGCATGATAATGTTCAGCAAAAAGATTCTCCGTATTCGATTTAGTGGGAATAAGCTTTTAGTTTGTGGAAATTCGTTGAAATTTAAGGGTTTTCGGGCATCTGAAAGTGCTCAAAACCGACGATTTTTGGCTATTTTTGCCGTTTTTCCTCCTTTCTTTTTGAGCACTTTCAGATGCCCGAAAACCCTTAAATTTCAACGAATTTCCACAAACTAAAAGCTTATTCCCACTAAATCGAATACGGAGAATCTTTTGCTGAACATTATCATGCTCTAAAACGCCTCAGGTTCTATTTAATTGTCCGCCACTGTAGATGTAGATGTAATTCTCAATCATCTTTAAAACAGTTATTGTTGATTATTGATTGAATTCGGATCTGATCTGATCTGATTCAGTTCGGTCTGAAATTGTTGATTAAAACTAGCATTGACATTAAAGACATTGAAGACATTGACTAATTCTTGACCATGAATCAATCTAGCAACCACTGATGCGATGTGCAATCTGGATATCGTTTTCCTCGTCGAAGACTCTGAAGTGGTCGGAAATCGGAAAGGGCAACTCTTCGTAAGAAAAGTTTAACTATAAATAAACAACCGTAAATACTGTAATAGTACCCCACCGCCATAATGACGGTGCGTAGTGTTGCGTAGTCTAGCTTTGAACGCGTTTTTCTCGACACTGGTTTATGCTAGCTGTGCGCTTAGGTATCAACTTTTAGCACTTAAAGTTGTAGAACTTTTCGCTTTATGATTTTATGGTTAAAGAATGGTCCAAACCAAAAGCTAAACTAGGGAAAGACCCTAGTTTAACTTTTGATCCTGGCTTAGACAGAAATTTGGTTTTAGAATAGCTTTGGGCAGATGTTCTGGCTTCGTCAGGCTCCTGGCTTGATTCTGATCAAGATTCTAGCCTAGCTAAGATCCTACCTTGCCAAGATTTTGGCTAAATCCTAGCTTGGTCATAGTCTGAGAAGGTTCTGGACTGATTTCTAGCTGCTGTTTGTTTTTATGCAAACATCACATATCATACCTACCGTAAATACTGTAATAGTACCCCACCCCCATAATGACGGTGCGAAGTGTTGCGTAGTCTAGCTTTAAACGAGTTTTTCTCGACACTGGTTTATGCTACAATGTGCGCTTAGGTATCAAAAAAATAGCTGAAATTCAGGGCTATTTTTTGATACCAAAGACGCATTTTTTTGAAAGTACGGGTGCTTTGAAAAAAGTGAAATACTAAAAAACGACTACGCGACTGTACGAGGGCGGTGGGGTACTATTATAGTATTTACGGTAGGTAAACGTGGATTTACTGCACGATTGGGTAATTAAGCCGTTAGTGATCCATTTTCTGACCTTTAACCTAAAGCAGCGAGTACCAGAAGCCGTCTTTTCTTCTGATTGACACAGTTAGCTCTTGAAATTCTTTTCTAAATTGAAATTGAGATTCTTTTCTATTCAGGCAAAAGGAGCCATGCTTTCTTATGTCAATAAAGCCCAAGAATACATTGGGAAATTCACCGATCGAGTCGCTCTCGCCTACTACTCGAATCCTGATGGTTTGGGAGTTAAATTAGAAATCGAAATCCTATTCCAGATCGTCCTCATACTTGGCCCGATCGAACAGGGATTGCTTTCAATTTCTCGCAAGAGATCTCCTATATTCCGTCACTTTTGGAGTCAGAGATCAGACGAACAATTCCTGAAGTACCACCGGGGAGTTACAGTGATATTGCGCTGTAAGTTAGCAATAAAATAATCGACACTTTGAAACTTTAGTGGCCTCCAACTGGCTCGTTCGCTTTTCGGCGCTTCACCGACGTCAAACGGTCAAGTGGTGATCATTTTTGGGCGTGGAACGTAAGGATTTGACTTGAGTTTAAACTAAGAGTATCGAAAGTTTACAAAGTTTACTTTTTCTTGGTTTACAAAGTCTTGTAAAAAGGATTTTGAATGGATTTTGTATCTGTATGAGACATTTAGATATATCCAAGAAGATCAAAAGTGTTGCGACGAGCCGTTCAACATCTCGACAGCGATGCTCGATCAAGGGATTATAATGAAAGGTTGGCAATAGAATTCTCAAATGAATTCAAATCAAATCTAAAAAAGAATTAAGGATTTCATTTTCACATTTAAACAATGATACTGATTTAGGTGCCACTGTTGGTTCGGGAAAAAGCGAAGCATTGATGGAACAAATCACTGGACGACCAACTTTTGAGGTGATTCAGATTCAGATTATTCTATTTTTCCTATGACACGTCCGTGACGAATGAAACCATATTGGAACCATATTGGAATCGTATCTGAACCATATTGGAACCATATTGAAACCATATTGGAACTATATAGGAACCATATTGGAACCATATGGAACCATATTGGAACCATATTGGAACCGTATGTCAACCATATTGGAACCATATTGGAATCGTATCTGAACCATATTGGAACCATATGGAACCATATTGGAACCATATTGGAACCGTATGTGAACCATATTGGAACCATATAGGAACTATATTGGAACCATATTGGAACCACATTAGAACCATATTGGAACCATATTGGAACCATATTGGAACCATATTGGAACCGTATTGGAACCGTATTGGAACCGTATTGGAACCGTCTTGGAACCATATTGGAACCATATTGGAACCATATTGGAACCGTATTGGAACCGTATTGGAACCGTATTGGAACCGTCTTGGAACCATATTGGAACCATATTGGAACCATATTGGAACCGTATTGGAACCGTATTAGAACCGTATTGGAACCGTATTGGAACCATATTGGAACCATATTGGAACTATATTGGAACCATATTGGAACCGTATGTGAACCATATTGGAACCATATAGGAACTATATTGGAACCATATTGGAACCATATTGGAACTATATTGGAACTATATTGGAATCGTATCTGAACCATATTGGAACCATATAGGAACTATATTGGGGAACCATATTGGAACCGTATGTGAACCATCTTGGAACCATTCGTCACGTAGTCATTGCTTTTCCCGACAAACCTCTGGACTTTTCTTCCGGTTTTTGACAGCCTATTTTCTATTTTTTAGAAAAAAACCCGATCGATTCAGAGAAAAAATGATTTAATCGGGGAAAAACAATGCTTTTCTCTGGAAATGTCATAAGAAAAATACGATAATCTGAATCTGAATCATCCCAAAGGCATTTCATTTTAGCAACAGCCCAAAGGCATTCATATTAATAAAAAGACGATAAATAGAAAATAAATTGAAACTGATATTGTTTAGGTTCCCGATTATAACATCAATTTCGCCGAACAGGCCGGAGCTGAGCTTGTCGATCAAATGTGGGATTTCAGAAAGGAAGCGAGCCGCGAGAGTAACTGTTTGCAGCCCCAAATTGGTGAGGAATTCAAAACGAATTTTTCAATCTTGTAAAGTCAAACAAAAAAGTTGAAATATTGGAGATCTGGAAATGGTTGAAACGGTTGAAACGATTGAAAAATTCAACTCTAAAGTAAGAGCAATAGTATTATTATTATGGGTTTTTGAACTTTAGGGTTGACTTTAGGGTTTTTGAGCGGTATTGACTGTCCTTAATTCACTTGCTGGCTTGCTAAACTTCCAGAAATCTGAAAAATTCCAGAAATCTTCTGCCCCGATCCAGCCGACATTGTTCTGATCATTCAAATGCCATCAAAAGATCAAGAGAATCTCTTCAATACTGTAGAAAACGTTTTTAAAAATAAAAAGCAGCAATTTTAGATCAAAAACTTCACTGCTAATGCTCTACTCGCAGCTTTTGAAGGGTTAAATTATGGTGGAGTTGAAAAGGTTTGATTTTTGTAAGTTAAAAAACGTTTTGACGAGTTTAGCTGACAAGACTGGCTATTGTGACTTATTCCGGTGAAAATGCGGAATTGATTCAAAGTTTACCTGCGAGTTTCAACCTTTCGACAGCTTACACAGCGTTGGAGAATCTTGAATTAACAGCTAGAGTTGATGGGCCAGACTATCTGTCGTCGTAAGTTTTGTACTTCATTTCGAGTTTGATTTCGGTATGGTTTAGAGCTTTTGGAGAAGCGATGAAACAACTTACGACATTCGGTCGGCCATACGCCTCTTGGTCGACCATTGTGATAGCTGGGAGTTTGGAGTAAGTGAATTATCACAGGAAATAGGTGATTTATTTTTAAAACCTCAAAATCCCAAGGCCAGGAACAAGCTGAAGAGTGGAATGATAAAACTTTAAATCTATGAACTTAATCGAGCTTGTTTCGTGAACATTTCAATTGGTAGGCTATGCCAAAAGGGATTAGGTAATTGAACGAACAGCACCGTCAAGGCAAAATGCTATGCCAAAAGGGATTAGGTAAACTAACAGAACCGTCAAGTTTTTTTAAAATCAGATTGTAAAATACAGGGGTAACCATAGAGAAAATGACGTAACAATAGAGGTTGATTGGCTGTCATAGATGTTCTTTGTTCGGCGGCATAATCGCTCGCGATCTGGCCCACCGGCTTTGCTTATACCCTTCCCAGAGTGCTCCTCCCAAGGAACTTGTTCCTTTTATGGTACTTGGTACCTCCAAGCTAGTCTTGGATAATTTTTGGGACGCTGACCTGGGGACCCCGTGACGGCAAAAAAAGACCAATAGTCTCGGGCTGTCCGGAGTTGTTATCGGTTGAGTCTGGCAAAATTTTCTCGTTGATTTTTCATGGCTTATCGCGTTGTCAAAATTGGTTTTGCTTTAGGCGCCACCCGCAAAGTTGATTTTTTAGCGCTTTTTAACGTTTTCTGAGAAAATTTGCATTTATTCGTTTGAAAATTTTCAAAAAAATCAACTTTGTATGGGTGGCGCCTGAGGCGAAACCAATTCTAACACCAGTTTTGAAAAATCAACCAGAAAATTTTGCCAGACTCATACTGATGCCCACTTTTTTCGGGAGAACCTGTATTTTAAATCGAAATTATTTGTCTCTTTTTGCCGTCCCGGGATCCCCAGGTCAGCGTCCCAAAAATTATCCAAGACTAGCTTGGAGGTACCAAGTACCTCTTAAAGGAACAAGTTCCTGGCGATGAGCACTCTGGGAAGGGTATAAGCAAAACCGGTGGGCCAGATCGCGAGCGATTGTGCGGCCGAACAAAGAACATTTGTGGCAGCGAATCAAGCTCTATTGTTACGTCATTTTGACTTCAAAAATGATTATAAACGATGTTTTTAGTGCTGAAGATGTTGAAAATGCAACGAATGTCTCTCTAGACATGACTCAAACTGGGATTTACAACTTTGCTATTGGAACATCTGATGATGAGGCGTTGTTTGTTGGATTGAGAGAGATAATGCAAAGATATACGGTAAAGGATGAATAAATAAAGAAGATAAATAAACAAGACAAATAAGAGCCATTCAGCTAATCGATGGAACGTTATTGGATCCGCCAGAAGGAGTCCCAGCCGTTTACACAGCGAACGAGATTCGGAATAACATTTGTGCGCATTACCCGGGAGAAGGTCAGTTCTTAGAGATTTCTTAGATCTATCAGTATCTAAAATCGAAAATCTAGAACTAAATTCAATCTTGTTATCTTACTAAAAGTAATTTGCAGTCAACATTTAGGGATTCCAACTGATCCACCAGCTACTCCACCGCCGCCAACACAACAGCCCGGTTTCCTCCCTCAGGGTCTTCTCGCCTCACAAACTTGGCCTGATATTTGCATTTTGATTGGTGAATCTTATTATGTTTGTTTTGATTTAAAAGCTGGCTAGGTTTTCAATCGTTTCTAAAATTTTAGATACTTCTGCTGATTTTGCTGTGAACAATACCGCGCTTAATGATCGGGGATTTGAAGTGGTGAGTTAAATAATGATTTAAATATGTTATGGATGCTAATAAATGGAGATAAATGTTAATAACTGTTAATAACTGTTAAATGTTAATAAATAAATCTGTTAATTCGTTAAACATTATTCTTTACAGCTTCGAATGTTCTTAATCAACACTTTGATTCGGTACAAGATTGGTGACGAGTTCACGAGGATAGCTCTTGTCACTTTTGATGGAAATGCTACGGTCTGTAAAGCTCAGAATCAACTTGAAATCTCAAAACAAGATTGAAATCAGTTTTAGGCAGTAATCAACTTCAATACTTACTCCGATTGGCCTTCTTTGTACAAAGGATTGACAGAAGATTGGCAATACGGACCATCGGCTAACCATCAACCACAGAAATCGATTGATGTGTAAGGACTTTGAGCAAGATGGGCTTGCAATGATTTGCTAACAAAGCCAACAATTTTGGCTTTGTTATAGAACTAGAACTCAGTCTTGAATCAAATGCGGTAATCATTTTCTTGATCCAAAACAACTTCTAGTGCTCTTGACTTACTCCGAGATGTCACCTACCAGCCGAAGAACGGATTCCGCAACAAGGTGAACTTCCTCTGGGTGTTCACAACCGGAAAGTGAGTGAGAGAAATCATTTCAAATCTTTGAGATTTAGCGAAAACTTGGTCGGCACCAATTATCAAGCTGCTTTAAACGGCTTGGGACAAGGAGGCGTCACCGTGATGGGAATTGGTCTCGGAAATATCGAGTCGAGCTTTATGAAAACGATTTCCTCATCGTATGTGAGAGTGACGAATTACACGGATCCATTGAGCGGGATGGCTTCACAATTGGATCTCGTCGGGCCGTTGCTGTACCAGACGTCGACCGGAAAGCGTGGGTTATTATCTGTTGTGGTTAATGGCTAACATTGTGGGAAATTTGATACGTCATTTGCAATCAGACTTTGTGCTTAAATATCTTGGTGTTGGGCGATTCAATTTAAATATTTTTGGTGTTATTAGATGCGCCAAGTCTTTCTCTGTCGATTAATACAAAAACTATTTAAATTGAACAGTCCAACACCAAGATATTTGGGTTCAAAGTTGGATTCCCAATGGGAAAAGGGGCGGGGCGACGGACCTTTTACCTTTTCCCCTTTTGCCATTGGCAACCCAACTTTAAGCGCAAATATCTTGGTGTTGGGCTATCCAATGTAAATACTTTTGTACCAATCGACAGAGAAAGGCTTGGCGCATCCAATTATACCAAAAATCTTTAAATTGAATCGCCCAACACCAAGAAATTTGAGCTCAAAGTTGGATTGCCAATGGTAAAAGGGGCGGGGCTTATCAGATGTCCGATGGACATTGCCTAATGTGGTGCTTTTGAATCAAGTTTAGATGCAAATTGACATTTGGGGTCTTACTTCATTATTAAGTTTATTGTTTTATTCTAACTATAAGTTTATTATAGTTTTGGATAGCTTTGAGCTAGAGCAAATGGATAAAACCTTAAAACCATTAATTCTATTTTCTTGTATCTTTGTTCATACATGCATTTATCCAATTTTGATTGACAGGACAAAGAATTAGGCTTAATGTTATGACTGAACTTGATTATCAAAGAGCAGACGACTTTGTGTAGTCTGTAAATTTTCAAAAATAAAAACGGCTTCTTATATACGGCTTCTTTTAGAAGAACAACCCCCACCATTCGCGTTTTTCAAATCAGACGTCGTCATTGCTATTGATCGAGAAATGCCAACCGATTTGTTCAACAATGTGAAAGATTTCCTTGGCACATTTGTCCAGGTATCAGAAATTATCAGAAAGTATCAGAAAGCACATTTATCAGAAAGCTAAAGCTAAAGCCATAAACTTCAGCAATTCACCATCGGAAAGGACAATTCAAGAATAGCGCTCGTTGTCTTTGACTCAACTGGGATCACCACAGGAATCCTGCAAAATCAACAATTCGATCAAGCTGTGAGAAATCTGCATAAAATGAGTAAAAATAGTTTTAGAGTGTTCTCAACAATATCAAATCACTTCAAGCAAAGGGTGGAACGACTTTTGGAAATGGAAACTATGACAAGTGAGCTTTTGAGTGACAGAAAGAGTTAAAGAGTGACAGAAAAATTGTACAGCTATAAAAGTGCTGTTTTGAGGTTTTGAGTTAAGAAGTTTAAGCTAAAAACTTCGTCAAACTTACAACAGAATCAACGACTTTTTAGAGACTCCAAACTCGAATTTGAATGTTTTTTCAGCATCATGCTGTCTAGGATTTTTTACACTGCTTGGCTAGGGTTATCAAAGTCACTAAAAAACGTTACAGCTCTTCTATTCCATGTAAAATTAAATAGATTTTATTGTTGTTGTTGTTTTTCAGCTTAAGTTAATGTATTGTCTTAAAAAGCCAAAAAGATGCATGAAGCGCAACACTATACATGGTGCCCCAAAACTACCCGAACCAACCTCCATTTTCCTCCAGAACCAACCTCCGTTTGCCGCGCTTTGGTATTAATTATGTAGACATTTTGAAGCATGAAATGCTACCTTGTGCACGAAAGAACTTTGGAAGCAAAATTTGGTGCTTTTGATGGGACGCCTAGGCGGGCAGGCGTGCTTTGTGGGCAGGCGTGCTTTGTGGGCAAATTCAAGCATTGATTCACTGAAAAAATTACTCCAGAAAGCTTGGGCTGAACTTTCCTGGGTATCTCTTGATCACCATCAACGGCTTCCCAAAAGCTTCTCCTATCTACAGCTTTGGCTTTCGCTTCTGCAGCCTATGTAGATATTTTCGAAAGGAAATAAACAAAATTGTTGAAAACAATCTAGAGAATATATTTGTTAGTGTTAATTTTTGTTTTTTCTGATGAAAAGTTTTTTAAACCATGAGTTTTATTGGTTCGGGTGATTTTGGGGAACTTTGTGTCTGCCCTGTAATTAGGCAAACTTTTGGGCTACAACAAGCGGTCAAAAGCGCTGTCGTTTCCGCTTCCCTTGCATTCAATTACATTTTTTTTAAAAAAAACCAAAAGTTGGGCCGAACCGGGAATTGAACCCGGGACCTCTCGCACCCGAAGCGAGAATCATACCTCTAGACCATCCGGCCGGTGGATACCCTTCTGTACAACCGGGTCAATAGATCACCTGAGTTTTAATTGCTCAAATGTAATTGCTAATTAATTGCTCAAATGTTTTCTTGTTAGACGTGTTCTTCGTGCTCAGGCAATTTGGTGTGCTAGAGGCCGTGTGTTTACCTTCTTGAGTACAAAGCACAAGAACCAGTGCATACAAAGTAGCCTTCAAACTCGTGCGCCAGATGGGATGCGTTTAGTGAACTTTTCGACTTACTAGACCTAGACTACAAAGTACTCACTAGACAAAGATCTAGACTACATACTAGACTACAAAGTACATCCAAAGAACAAGCTGGAGTTAATCTCCTTGAATTTTTCTTGAAATTTTATAGTTAATTCAGGATTTTTCCAATTCAGAGCAATCGATTTCATTCTCGCCAACGTCAGCTCCACTGCCAATGACAACAAACGACTTTCCGCTCCAAGTTTCGCATTTTTCTTCACCGCAAACAACAAAAAGTTTAAATATTCATAGAAAATCAAAAAATTCAAAAATTATAGTGATCCTTTGGTTCAAAATAAGAACTTGACAATTCTCCACGAGCAATATGTTGTCCAAGTGCTTTGCCTCGACAACATGACAGTGCCAGACTTCGCGAAGAAGCTAGCCAGCAAGGTAAAGAAGACAACTTGTCTAAAGCTAAGAAAATGTCAAAACTTTTTTCTGGTCTTGATTTCAGGAACAATACGCTTATCCTGTTGGTCTAAATCTTGACGATTGGTCGATCCGGGTGACTGGCGAGCGATCGCCAATTCAATCTTTCTTCACCGATTTGCAAATCAGTAAACTTTTTGCAAATGGCTTAGTTTTGTGTTCCGAATCTTCTAAACTCATTAAACTTAAAAATTCAAAAAACTTTAGCTCACCTTGAATACTTGCAAGTGAACGACTTGTCGACGAGAGATATTGCAGCTGATATCACGCTGGTTTACGATTTTGCGAATCTCGATAACGATTTATATCAAATAGTAGAAAAAAGTTGAAGATTTAATCTTAACAATGATCTAGGTGCTCACTTATTTGAAAGACTTTGTGAAGAAGTTTTCGATCGGCGTTTTTGGCACCCAAATCTCGGGATTATGCTTTGCTGACCAAATCCTCTATGAGTTCCCGTTCATGAATTGTGATGAAACGACGAGTTGCATTGAGGATGCGATCAATAAATGGACGTTCAAAGCTGCCTCAAACTCGAGTCTCCTCGTTGAGTGGGTTTTGCTGGAATGACTGGCGAAAAAAAAGAAAGGAAGGGATCGAACCCGAGCCAAATGTTGTTAGCTTGTTTCCAAAACAAGACCGTTATCCACTACACCACAAGCTCACATGGCGAGGCGGTGAAAGAAGCCTTATAATGAACTGACTGATTTGGACTGATTTTTGACGTCAAATTAATCAAATTTGACCTCAATCCTTCTAATTTGATCTCAAACTTGTTTGCCAGATTTCCCGCGTTTCCAAATCATCATTATTGGAATGATGATTTGGAAACGAGGGAAACGGAGCCATCAAATCCAAAGCATATCAAAACGGATGCCAACATCGGAATCAGTGTAAAATTCTGCGTCGGCTGGTAGATGGCTCATTTGGCCACCTCAGCCTTGTGTCCGTTTCTTGTGAGCTGAACCTTTTATGAGTTGAGGCTGGGAAAACAAAACGTGGCCAACGCCGGGATTCGAACCCTCGTTCGCCCGGTAATCGAGTGCCTTACCGGGAGAACGCTTTACCAATGAGTTACACCAACACGTATCCCATTGCCGATAGAATAGGGCCTTATGCTTTACTCACCTACAGTACTGGACAATGAAATATCATATTTGAAGAACGATCGTCACTTTCGCGCGTCTGTAACTCCCTTGTCTTTGAGTTGAAACTATTAGTATTATACATTTTCTGAAAGCTCTTTTCAAGGGCTACACAAGGGTAATATTAATATTTACGGTAAAGACGGTAAAGAAATACGGTAAAGACAAGGGAGCTACAGACGCTCGAAAGTGACGATCTTTTTCAAATATGATATTTCATTGTCCAGTAGTGTATCTAAACTCAACTTGGGTAATTAAACCGACTTCAAAGCCAGAACTCTGGTAATTAAACCGACTTCAAAGGCTTGGATCATTTAACTAGACAGAAACTATTCTTTTTAGCTATAAGTACCAACTAATGACCTTTCAGAGCACTCGATCGGGTCGCTCAAAACCAATTCACAATCTCAAACAATTGGCGTCAATCAAAGAGCTATGTACTCGTATTTTCCGCTCAGAATAAGTAAGTTTACAAATATTTTATGATCTTAGAGACTGCTAGATTATCTCCAAAGCTTTGTCCGATTTCAGTACAACTTGGAATCCATCTGCCATGTCACCAGTGCGCACGCGTTTGCAAAGCAAAAACGCGTTCACTTACTATGTGGACATGTCGAATGGTGGTCTGCCGGAGGGATACCGAAAACAGTTCTTCGACAACTATGAGCAAGTGGAGAGTCCGAAGAACCTCAGCAATCAGGCGGATCCGGCTATTACTACTGTAGTGACATCAAGTAAGTGTTTTGAGTAACTTAAACTTAACTATTCAATTCTCTTACAGATTACCAAGGCTACAAATACCCGCCACCACTTGGTCTCCAGGCGGTCATCGCTGACTTCGTGTTCGTTGTTGATTCTTCAGTTGATCAAGTTTTCAACGAGGTGAGATATGCCTATCAAAAGCTACAGTAACCCTATCTGTAATCAAAACGAAATTACAGTAGTTATTCAACCACATTTGTTGAAAGATCTTATCTTTTAGATTCGAACTCTTCTTCTTGATCTTATCACCCAACTGCCGATTAGCAGCATTGAGTCGAAAGTGGGTTTTTTGGAAAAACAACTTGTTAATATTATTGGGTTGGTGAATTGAAAACTGCGGGACTTTGGACTAAAATTTATTCAACATAAAACCATAAATTCATTCCAAATAGTTCCAATTATTATTGACGACTTCTGCTCATTTTACAGGCAATTTGCGGATTCTTCTTTCGTAGTAGGATTTTGGTTTGTGTGTGAGACAAGTGTGAGACTTAAAAATGGAGGACTGGAGATGTCCGATGTCTCAGTTTGAGCACTTTCTTCAAAAGAAACCAATTTTGGTGTCAATAGAAAAGTTGTAGAGAATCAAAAATTAGGCTTATAGCCAAATTTCCAAAAAGATGCACTTAGTAGTTTCGCTTAAAATGAAAGTCTTGTGAAAATTCGTAAATTTGGCATTTCTTGAAAAACAGTTTTTGAATCGTTCTGAAAATTTGGATATAAGCTTGATTTTTGATTCTCTACAACTTTTCCATTGACACCAAAATGGGTTTCTTTTGAAGAAAGTGCTCAAACTGTCACATATGACAATAGCCCGCAGTTTTCAATTCACCAACCCAATAATTCTATAAATCCATACTGTATAAAGTCAAATAATCAAAGTAATCTCAAAACATAAATCAAAACGATCTCCTTGCTTTCCTACAATCTTTCTTCCTAGATCTCCTTGCTTTCCTACAATGAAAACGGATTCATCTCTGCGAACACCTTCCGCTTGGCCGATTTCACAAACCCAACATCGCTGAAGAATTACCTGAATGGATTAACGCCAACAGCTCCAACAAACACAACCGATTTCGGAGCAGCTCTCTCCTATCTGAATTCTAATATTTTGCAAAGATCTGCAGGATATCGAGAGAATCAAACTTTCGTCACTTTCTTCAATGCGAATCCAAAGTTTGTTTATATAGCTCTAAAGCTGTTTCTGCTATAAAAGAACTATTTCTAGATTGACAACCCCTCTCGACAACTATGTTGACACAATCTCTCAACTCCAAAGCCGACAATTTGTCAGTTTTTACGGCTTTGACATGGCTTCAAGCGATTCAGCTGATAGCGTTTATTCTGCATTGAGAAGAGTAAGTAAAATTAAGATTTAATCATTAAAACTCGACAGGTGATTCCAATAGTGATGTCGGCTACGCAAATCGTCAGAACATCGACAGTAGCACCGACATCAAGTGCGATCATCGGCGGAAATGGATACTACAGCTATATTTCAAACGGTTGGATAGCTTACTATCAAGAAACCTATCTATAACTTCTTAGGTTCGATACTTAGCTTAATACAAGTACTCAATAGTATCTCTATCTATATCAATATCTATACTTTTATCTAGAAAGGTATCTTATGTAAGCTCGACCTTTCACTTTGAGATTTTTGATTATCCCCATATCTATTGGTAGCAGTTGTAGCATTTCCAATTCGGTTAGTTAGATTCTAACATAAATCGAAACCGAATGGGCACTGGAAGGAAACCGAATCGGAACCGAATGGGTACTGGAAGGAAACCGAATCGGAATCGAATCAGAGCCGAATCGAGTCAAAGCCGAATCGAATCAAAGCCGAATCGAATCAAAGCCGAATCGAAACTGAATCGAAATCGAATCGGAACTGAATCGGTACCGAATGGGCACGGGAAGGCAACCGAATCGGAACCGAATCGAAACTGAATCGGAATCGAATCGGAACTGAATCGGTACCGAATGGGCACGGGAAGGCAACCGAATCGAAGCCGAATTGGAACCAAATCGGAACCGAATGGGCACTGGAAGGAAACCGAATTGAAGCCGAATCGAAACTGAATCGGAACCGAACCGGAACTGAATCGGTACCGAATGGGCACGGGAAGGCAACCGAATCGAAACCGAATTGGAACCGAATCCTAATCAGATCGGAACCGAATGGGCTCTGATAGGAAGCCGAATTGGAACCCTATCGGAACCGAATCGGAAACAAAAAATTCAAGTCGAATGCTTAATAAGACAAGATTTGAGTGAGCAGCACAAACAAAAGAATTTTCCTATGAAACTTCACGATTTTAACGTTCCAGCTTCTTAAATAGCCATCAAATAATTTAAGCTCTTAAGCTGCAAGCTCTTAAGTTTGCTTCATATAAAACCGAGTTGGACATTTAGAATATGAGTAACTTTCAAAAAATTGCGTCTAATATCTTTCAATGAACTATGACTCTTTAGTCTATGGAGCCTACGCTCAGCAGCCCACCCCGGCACCGGTCACTCAATTCACTCCAAGTAAACAAGTTTTTAAGATCAAATTTAAACTCCGGTCTTTTAACTGTAAGACTGTGAAAGGGATATTTTAGCTCCAACCATCTCAACAACCATCGGCCCACCAGACTTGTCGAACTCTTGGCCATTGGATCGAATCAAGACCGATCTTTTGTTCATCATTGATCCAAATTTGATGACTGAGCAAACTTTCAGTGATGTGGGGAATCAATTAGTACAGGATGAAACGAAATTTCAGATAAAATCCACCCTGTACGACTATGCGGCTCAATTCTTGATCTCTCCCGAGCTGGGCTCTCAATTTGGTGTCCTCTCCTTTGATGGCACCAATGAATTCAACTCATTCCGGTTCTCAGCTTCGACAGGTACTTTCAGAAGCTTGAAAAAGTTCATTCAGTTGATTCATTCAGATCTTGACACATTGCAATCACTGATCACCGGATTTATGCCAGTGGCTGAAACCCGACCAACTTTTGCATTGGCTGCAAACCTCAATCGTGCCATTACACGATATTTCGCTAATGATGGTGGATATCGAGGGAACAGTGCCACTTTAGCGATTTTGACTGGGAATACAACGTATGCCTTATCAACTGGGTTGTGTAAATTCAAGTTTAGAATAGATGAATCGTGTTCAGAGCTGAGACAAGCTGCTCTTGGTTTCCCGATTGAGACTTTGGTGAGTTCATTGGGCTTGGTTAGCAGAAGCTTGGTTAGCAAAAGAGTAGCAGACAGACAGACAATGATGACTTGTACTCAGTCTATATGAGTACTAGAATAGATCTAGTACTCATCTAGTACTATCTAGTACTAGACTGGTTCCGAGCTTGTCATACTAACCGTTTCAGTTAGAACAGTATCATCTTGTACTCAAACTCTAATCCAATTTGCTATTCAGCTCTTTGGCTTGTCATTGTATGGAGAAGCAAGCTTCTCAATCCTTGAGTGCGCTGTTTCTCAAATCGTGGCCACGAATGAAATGCTGAGGTTGAATGTGAATGAGGATGCAATGAAACGGCTTTCCATGGCTGTTTCTAAAAGTATAGCTCAGTTTTTTTCCTCTGAAATTTTGTTTTAGACTTTGAATCCTCAATTCCCCCTTATCCAACCGTGAGCCCAGTTGATCCAGTTGAGACAAAGATAGACGTTGTCTTCATTATGGATGTGCTGGAGATGACTGATGACCAATTTAACGATGTGGGTCGATATCATTAACTAAAAACCTAACTTGTAACATTGCCTTATCATTGCCTTGTACAGCTTTACTTCTAAACTGTACAGCTTTACTTCTAAACCTAGATTCTGTGCAACAGTAGAAGCATTTCAGGCTAAACTCTTCATGCGGAAACTTGTCGGATCCTACTCAATCATGAATGACACCACCGGGATGCAGTTCTCTGTGATGACCTATTCGGCAACTCCTCAATCAAATGTCACTCAGATCTACGATTCATTCACTTTCTTGCAGTAGTTATGCTAGCACTGATTAGCTGAATATTTTCTAGATCTCAATCTATGACTCAACTTCGAACAGCCATTGATGGTCTTGTAAAGTCAACCGATGCGACACCACTGGGAATTGAAAGGTAAACCGTAATCAAGCTGAGAATTGAAAGGTAAACTGTAATCAAGCTGGAAATTGCCTTGAAACTCTTGGTACTCTTGGAACCAATCAGTTACATCTTCTAGACTAAACTTGCAACGAAAATGTCTGTCTATTCTTTTTGCCGTTGGCAATTTAAGGTTTTTCCCAGTATCAACCTTTAAATTTTGACCATTTTGACTATCATTCGATGTAGAATAAAATTGCGCATCGAATGATACCAAAATTCACTAAAAATGTAATATCCATGCAAAGTTATGAATCAAAAGGTTAAGTCTCGCCCATAATGGGCGGGGTTTAGGTTTTTAGCCAACAACTTTGTGTGAATATTAGATTTTGAGTTGGTTTTGATATCATTCGACGCGCAATTTTATTCTGCATCGAATGATAGTTAAAATAGTCGAAATCGAAGAGTTAATGCAGAGAAAAACTCGAAAAACCTTAAATTCCCAACTGTAAAAAAGGACCGATAGATTTTTTCATTACAAGTCTATTCTAGACCTAGTTTCATGAAATTTGTCTATCAAATTGCATTTTTGAATTCAGAGATTGCTCATTTTTGTTCGAAGATTGCTTAGGCTCATTTTTCACTACTCATTGAAAGTTTAGAATGTTTTCAACTGCTATCACGATGACTCTGGGCGTCGATCAAGGACATTTTGTGTATAAACCGATTTCTTTCATCGTACTTGGAAGCCGGAATCAGTTTTGAAGTTAATCTTTCCAAAATTCGTTCAACTTTAGATGGGATAATGAAAAAGTGTCCAAGTATCGAGCCGCTTTCCCAATCTACAGCATCGATGTCAGCAATAAAGGTAAATGTCCGGCAATAAAGGCAATAAAGGTAAATGTAAATGGTAAGCAAAATGTCCTTGTCTAAAACCTTTAGCTCAAAATTACCTCTTAATTTTCTTTCTACTAAACTAAACTTTCTTTTTGATACTTTCAAAAAGTCTCTTTTATTAAAATAACGTAATCTAACGATTAGTTTACATTTGATGAGTCTAGTTTTGAAATCAGCCTTGTAATGGTTCGTATGATATCAAAATTGAAAAATTTGAAGCGATAACTATCGAGTTAATTACGATAATTTTCTAAAATAGATGAGGAAAAATTTTTTGATCTGTCTTCGCACTTAGGTGTTCCTATTTCACAGATCACAACCTGCTTGTACATTTCTCTATCCCTTGCTATTGTCATCCAGTGTTTCCTATCTTCGTTGTTCCTGATTCGAAGTCTTCGAGTTGCTTGTGCTGGTGGTGGTCGCACTCTAGCCATCCTTTCTCTGACCGTCTCTGCCACTCTTGTGCTCCACCTCGTTGCTGGTCTTCCGATGGGCCTCTTCTGGTCTCGTGGTAGCCACTCTGTGATCCGTATCGTCCATCAGTCGTCTGTTCTTCTGGCTATCGAAATCGGCTACGTGGCCGGCCCATCTGAGTCTTTCTCTCGATCACTTCTACTGGATCTCTGAGTCCCGAGAGCTGGCGCATATCCGTACTTCTTAGGTCTTGGTCGAGCTGCGTCTTCCTATTGTACCCGAGGAGGTTCCTTTCAAGGGCTCGATGCCTCGTTCTCAAGGCTCGTTCGGTGGTCTGTGTCGTTCGTGGCCCAGGTCTCTGTCCCGTGTGTCGTGGCCCAGGTCTCTGTCCCGTAGCAGTGACGCCGGGAGGAGTGCCGGGAGGACGATGCTGTTGAAGAGGCGTGCCCGAGTGCTCTGGTGATTCTTGAGTATCTTTGTGACTTCTTTGATGCTTCCTAGTGCTGTCCAGGCCGCTCGTCTTCTTCTGGCACCTTCTAGTCTTAGATCTCTCTCCATGTTGATGCTTCTTTTTAAGAAAATCAAGAAATAAAATTCTTAAAAATATCAAATAGGTGCAATTTCTTGGCTTTCCTATCTCTCAACACCGGAGAATCTCTATCGAGCACAGGGAATTCTTGCAAATGATGATCTCTTGACGAGGAATGTACAAGGATTCTTGTCACAGGGTAAATTCTGAAAATAGCTGTAAACAATGATTTTCAGCTTATTTCAACAATTTGTTCACTCAACCACTGCCATCAAAATCTGTTTCCACGGACGTTTACTTCATAATTGATTCTAGCAACAGTTTTGACGCAAACAGCAAGTCAAATGTGAGGAAATTGACAGCCTTAACACTCAAATAGATTCTCCAAGACAATCAATTGGAAATAGTTCACTAATAGAAAGATTTTTAGCTAATCAACTCACTGATTTCATTCACAAATCTCTACAATCTCGCTTTCACCCGTTTTGGATTCCTCTTCTATGGACAAAGCAATTCACAGGCGATCAATTTTGACTCATACAAGAGTTTTGATGGATTGGCTTTGAAGCTGAATGAGACAATTCTTGGATTGAATACTACTGATTCAAGTTTCGATCTTCAAGGGTAATCAATCATCGAAATTTTCCCATGAGCGGTTTCCCATGTTTTAGAGCTTTCAATGCGGCTAGTAACTATTTGAGTGGGGAAATTTCTTCGAGAGGAGGACCTGTTGTGGTGACGATTGCGTTTACTGAGTATCTTTTTGTAAAGATATTAGTCTAACATAGCTATGGTTTAAAGTCGTTTTTAGTTCCGTCACTTGTCCAACGAATACCACTAACTTTCCTCCAGACACGATTCATTTTGTGATCAAGAGCGGGAAGGTGAAGAGTTTAGATGTTAGGCCTCAAGAGTTAGACCAGTTTAGATGGAAATACTTAAGAATTAGGCCAGTTTAGATGGAAATACCAAGAGCAGTTTGCTGGAACCAGATTAGACCAGTTGTGTATACTCAAGAATTCGGCCATTAGATGTAAATACTCAAGAATTAGGCCAGTTAGATGGAAGTACTCAAGAATTAGGCCAGCTAACTAGTCAACTACCGACTTGATAACCTTATCAAGCTGAAATCTTTTAATAAGACTTGGATTTGATAAGATTTGATATTGATAAGGATCTAAGGTTTGATAAGCTAACCAGTACTGCTTTTTAGTATCAACCTTGGCTCGAATGCATTGCGTCTGCTGAATGGGATTTAGCCATCATTCAAAATGGAAACTTCCAAAACGATTATCAAACGGGAAGACTTGTGGCAACTGTTTCAAGAGGTGAATTTTGAGGATTACAAATACAACGTTTAATAATAACAAAGGTTGAAAGATAGATTTAATGCCTGAACAGATTTATGACTTGATTTATGAGCTTAGAATCTTTATTAGACTCTAAACTAATTGCTTAGAATCTTTATTAGACTCTAAACTAATTACTTAGAACCTTTACTAGCTTCTAAACTAACTGCAGCTCTACAAAAATGAGCTCGGAGTAAATCCAAACGAATTTCAGCTGCAAGATACATTGTTGATGAAGCGATTTTGACGGGAAATCCACTCAACAACGCGAAACCAAAAGATCTCTTCGTGTTGGCGGATTTCACCTATTTCTCCAAGAATCTTGACATCAACAGAATGGTTTGACTATGTGAAATCAATCTACAATTAGTTTAGATAACCACTTCAATATTGGACAATCTTTGGACTGGTTACAAAGCGACTCGAGGAATGATTTTAACGAGGATTGAAGATTTCCAGACGCAAAGCTTAACCGATGATATTGAGCTATTCAAGAGAGCGGTGAATGCCTTCACCCCAACGAACAAGATCGTTTTCGATTTGAATGGGTAAATAAACTTTTAGAATTCGACAAATTTCTAAGTTTAGACTGATGCAAGCTCTCTTGACAAGTGCTGATTTCATGGATGATTCACCACATCCAAAAGTGGTGATTCTTGTGATGAGCTCACCGGAGTAAGTTTAAAGTTGTGTTAACAAGATAGAGCCAAGTTAAGCCTTCAAAGCAATCTCTTTAAGCCTTTAAAGCAATCTCTTTAAGCCTTCAAAGCAATCTTCAAATTCTTGACCCTTTCAGGTTCACAAAGATCGATTCAAATACGGCAAGTGCTCTAAGATCGAAAGCCTCTGTCTTTGGAATCAGTGCCGTTTCGGACGCGGCTCATTTGGACGAAATCTTGAGACTAAACGGGGGAAGCACATTGCAATACTGGCAACAAGTCTACTCACCAGATCCTGTGGCAGATAGGGTTAGACTTTTGTTTGTTTTGTTGTTCAATTTGGTTGTCCAAGTCTTTTCGTTCCTTTTCGTACTTCTATTGGATTGGTGAATTAAAAACTGCCGGCTATTGTCATATGTGACAGTTTGAGCACTTTTTTTCAAAAGAAACCCATTTTGGTGTCAATGGAAAAGTTGTAGAGAATCCAAAATCAAGCTTAGATCCAAATTTTCAGAACGATTCAAAAACTGTTTTTCAAGAAATGCCAAATTTACAAATTTTCACAAAACTTGCATTTTAAGCGAAACTACTAAGTGTATCTTTTTGGAAATTTGGCTATACACCTAATTTTTGATTCTCTACAACTTTTCTATTGACACCAAAATGGGTTTCTTTTGAAGAAAGTGCTCAAACTGGGACATCTCCAGTCCTCCATTTTTGAGTCTCACACTTGTCTCACACACAAACAAAATCCTACTAAGAAAGAGGAATCCGCAAATTGCCTGTAAAATGGGTCGTTAATGCCGCTAATGACGACCGTTAATGCAATCAAATACAGTGAACAGTTGGAAAAGGTGAATGAATTCCTAAAGAAGAAAAGGCCCTCCAAGTCAAAGATCGTTGTCATCCACGACAACGTGCGCCATCATGTTGCAAAACTGACTCGCTCTAAAATAAATAGCCTTGTTTGGGAACTTTTGGCGCATTCCCCATACAGTCCGGACCTCGCCCCTTTTGATTACTATTTATTCCGGATCATGAGCTTGCGGGAGAACACTTCGATTCGGAAGAAGCAGTCAAAAATTGGCTTTGAAAGTTTCTCGATTCAAAACCAAAATCCTACTACGAAAGAGGAATCCGCAAATTGCCTGTAAAATGGGCAGAAATCGTCAATAATAATGGAAATTATTTAGAATGAATTGATGGTTTTATGTTGAATAAATTTTAGTTCAAAGTCCAGCAGTTTTCAATTCACCAACCCAATATTTTAAACCAACCAACCAATTGAACTATTCTAGAACTATTCTAGAATGATCTTTTAAGTTTTTACTTTTCATATCCTTTAGGATTTGGGTCTTCTAATCGCTAACTTGGCAGCCGGTCTCACCGTTCCTCAAGCCTATCCACCAACTCAAATCCAAGCCGATTACCTCTTTGTCCTTGACGGAACAACAGAAATGGAAAGCTCTTTCAACAAGGTTTGTGCTTCTAAAGGCTGTTAAACAAGGCAATTTTTAGAGCATTGACTTGATCCGAGCTTTTGCTAGCAAGCTCTCGATTTTCCCTGGTCAATCTCGAGTCGGAGTGCTTTCTTACGGAAATGACACCTGGCAAGAAGGATTCTCCCAGAAAGATGCACAGGATTTAACCGAATTGACAAATTTCTTGAACAGTCAGGTTGGTTTGAAAGGTTTTGAAAGAAAACTTGTGCAACTTCTTGTTGCATCGGGTACAAAGCTGAATCACGATTATTAGCTCACTGTTTAGACGCCGATCAACGCCGCTTTCACTTCATGGAATGCTGTCGGAGCTTTGAGATCGATCTCAGACTCTTTCTATGACAATCGACTCACTTTTGTCTATATTTTGGCTGCAACACCTAAGTGAGTTAATTTTTCTTTTTTTTTTTTGCAAAATCTTTATTCAGTTTCGGGACGGACTGTGCTGGTTTGAGTCAAATTACCTTGAAAACGAACATGGCTCTTCGTGGAATCTCCTTTGGATCCTCGCAAACTGTTGACTCGTTGAGATGTGTTGTTGGCAGTGGGCTGGATGATGTGCTTGTTTATCCAGCAAACACCTCTCTCGTTTCAGCACGCTTTCTTAATCTCGCAGCAGCTCCAGGCATTGATATTGTGGATCGTTTCTTGCAGAAAGATGCAACAGGTAGGATTGTGGGACATTAGATCCACGCCCCGCCCCTTTGCCATTGGCAATCGAACTCTGAGCTCAAATATCTTGGTGTTAGGCCGTCTAATTTAAATAGTTTTTGTACCAATCGATAGAGAAAGGCTTTGGCGCATCTAATGATACCAAAAATATTTAAATTGAACCGACCAAAACCAAGAAATTTCAGCTCAAAGTTTGATTACTCCTTTTACCATTGGCAATCGAACTCTGAGCTCAAATATCTTGTTGTTGAGCTGTCCAATTTAAGTAGTTTTTGTACCAATCGACAGAGAAGCCCTTGGCGCATCTAATGATACCAAAAATATTTAAATTGAACAGCCCAACACCAAGAAATTTGAGCTCAAAGTTGGATTGCCAATGGCAAAAGGAGCAGAGCTTATCAAAAGGGTGGGGCTTTCCAAATATCTGGATGGCTTTCCGCTTGTAAAGTTGTAAACTGTAAAGTTCTAAAGTAAAGCCAACTTCAGAGTACGAAAAGATCGTCAACTCGATGACTCCATCAAGTCCGATCAGCATTTCGCAAGCTTACCAGCCAGTGACAATCTATTATGAAGTGTCAGCTTGGATCGATGAAACCACTTTCAACCAAGTTTGTGTTTATTTATTTGAAATTTTATCAAAGTTTAACAGTTATCAAAAAGCAGACAATCTTTTAGACAAAAGATTTCATTCTCGCTGTTTACAATGCCATTCCTTCACCCAATGCTCCTACTCCGAGGCTTCAACTTTGCGAGATCGATCCCTGGAAACTCGTAGATTTTCGTTCTTTTTAAAATAGTTTACTGAATCATCTTACTAGAAAATTGTTCTCGATAAACGAGATTTTTGTAATAACACAAATCTAGTGCTTTGGTGTAAACGCGGAAGATGATATTATTTCAATGAACTACACAGCAAGCAACAACACCAACATTCAATTCAGGTGATAGTCTAGGCTTCTAATCACTTCAATACGATAAATTTAAGCTAAAGTACATGTAGATAAAGCTAAAGTAGCTAAAGTACTAAAGTATATTTCAGTCCCGACAATACTTCGTCAGTCGAGTCACTGAAATGGCGATTGGACCTATCCGCGACATCGATTTTCTTGGCTGGCAGTCCAGGGTAAGCTAGAAATGCAGAAATTGTATCCGGATTATTTTCAGTGCAACAGGCATGACTGAAGATTACATTCGAGCGATCAGGGGACAAGGAAATGTGATCGCCGTTGATTTGTTGGGACTTGGTGCTTCAACTGCTTATCTCAATCGGCTTGTAAGGTAAGTTAGAAGGGTTTTGATCTGGATAACTTTGATAGATCTGGATAACTTTGCTGGATCTGGATAACTTTGCTAGATCTGGATAACTTTGCTAGATCTGGATAACTGTAGATTTCCTTCAAACATAAGAACAGGTTACTGCACTGCAGCCATGTTAACTCCGCCCCCTTTTTCCGGTCTGTTTGCCGTTAGCAATCTACTTATTTTCCTCGTATCTTAGCCGGGTTTATTTGAAAAACATTGAATTTGATTTCATTCGATAGAAGATTAGATTGCGAGTCGAATGAAAGCAAATTCAATATTTTTCAAATAAACCCGGCTAAGATACGAAGAAAATAAGTAGATTGTTAACGGCGACGGACGGAAAAAGGGGCGGAGTTAACATACCGGAGCTGCTAGGACTCTTCCAGCCAGATCCGACTTGTTAGACGGTCCTGGGCTGGCTAAAGCTAAGGCTGAAACCAATTCTAGGCTATTTAAGACTTTTTATGAGTCAGTTTTAGACTTCTGGTTAGTCCAAGTACTTCTTTGTGACCTTAGCCAGCATTTCGATAGATAACCATCAAATTTCTAGCAAACCTTCTTATCTTCGCAAATCTTATGAAGAAGAAACAACGCAAACACTGAATTGGGTATACGAGGCTATCACGACAGGTTAGAAATTGTCGATTCTGTAGTTGCAGTGCCTTTTAGACTATGAAGCAAGCCGCGCCTTGCTCACGTCTCTATCAACGCTGAAAAGTGATGTCATTTTGATGCTCGACGTCTCATCAGTGGTCACTAATCAGTTCTTCGACAATTCGGTAAACGAAAAGCTTTGTCATAATACAATTTCTTTAGTTGATCCCATCTGCTCACTATTTGATTAGCAAGTATATAGCCAACATTCGATTCGGTGTCTATTTTGCATACAATAAGACTGGGAATCCATTCTTGCCTTTTGATACAAATAATGTGCTGGGATCGGTGGCAAATTCGACTTATGCTGGACCAGGGACAGCGACTTTTGATGTTGTCGAGTTAGTTTGTTTGTTGAAGAAAACAGGATCGCTTATTATAATGTAGCTTTTTTCAATAAAAAGGTCCAAGTCAAGTCACAAGGTCAAACTTGAATTAACAAGGGGAAGGCAAGAGATGGATGTGGTCTAATGAGATAAGCTATACACCATTCGATGCAGAATTTCACGCTGATTCCGAATCTGCTTTTCATTTTTGCAAAATGGCTTTCTGCAAAAAGTTATACGTGGTTTAAGACTTAAGGAGGTGAAAATGTGGATTTCGAGCCGAATAGGGATGTCTTTATAAGGGTTCTCTAATGGATTTGAAACTCGACTTCATGGTTTAATGGATAAAACGCTTGCATACAAAATTAGCGATGCATTTTTCGCTCAAGTTCTCTTCCTTTCTTGGCAAGATTGTCGTCGCTGGAAGAAATATTTTGTTCGTCTAGTTTGCCTCGCTCCACGGGGACTGATAAACAGTTGTAGGCAATTAGACATGATCTTTCAGGGCTTCTTATGTGTACAGATGGTGTATCAGATGGTGCGCGATTGTGCGTTTACACAGAGAGCAAAACAAAAGTCTTGCCAAGAAAGGAATCGAAATCGAGCAAAATAATGTTGAGCTCGCTTTGTATGCAAGTGTTTTATCTTTAGCGTATTCCACTACACTATCAAGCCACTTTTGAGGCCCGTTAACCCTTATAAAGGCATTCGGCTCGAAATTTTCACATTTTCATCTTAAGACTTAAACCACGTATAACTTTTTGCAGAAAGCCCTTTTTGCAAAAACGAAAAGCAGATTCAGTATCAGCGTGAAATTCTGCATCAAATGGTCTATAGCTGATCTCATTTGACCACATTCATCTCTTGCAAAATCTGTTCCAATAACTCTTCTCACGTTTAGATCAACCACCGATGCATTCAGTCGAACGGCCCCTACAGGTGCCTATTCGTTTGTGTATCTCACATTGAATCCAGATGGAAACTAGTAAGTTTTTTGAATCAAAGCCTAAGACGAAGTTAGATAGATTTGCATAGAAATATGGTTCCTATTTTGATTCCAAAATGGTTCCAATACGGTTCCAATATGGTTCCAATACGGTTCCTATTCTGATCTAATACGGTTCTAATACGGTTCCTATTTTGATCCAATACGGTTCCAATACGGTTTCAATACGGTTTCAATACGGTTTCAATATGGTTCCAATACGGTGCCAATACGGCTTCTATTTTGATCCAATACGGTTCTAATACGGTTCCAATACGGTTCCTATTCTGATCCAATACGGTTCCAATACGGTTCCAATACGGTTCCAATACGGTTCCTATTTTTATCCAATACGGTTCCTATTTTGATCCAATACGGTTCCAATCTCCCATTGAATTTTAGCACTGATTGTTTGATGAGCGCGTACTCGAAGACTGCAGTCTTTTACTTTGATTTCAACAATTTGCCGCCATGGACGAATTGTGCAACATCCAGTGAAAGAGTCGCTTATTTGAATGAAACTTTTGCCCCACCGGTGACAACGACACGGCCACTCACGACAGATATTCAAAATGTCATGGATATGACTCTGGGAAGAGGTGGGCTCTTGTACTTTATGCTCATGTAAACACGCCCATTTCCTGGTACTAGTTATAAAGTTGTAAAATGTTTCCACTTTAGCCAACTTTGATTACTTCTTGACTTTACGCCAGCGAACCCTGCGGGCCAACCTTTCCTTTTCACCGACGGATCTGATTGTTGTAATGGATGCGAACTCAATGCTTTCTGAGGGATTCACTCAAAGTGTAAACAATTTTTGCAAGCTTGATCTTTAGAAAAGATTTCTTTTAGAAAAACAATTAATTTCAGATGATTTACTATCTCGGGAAACTTGTAGCGCTTTTCGACAATGTGCAAGCGGGAGCGCTTCGGTTTGGCTTTGTCTTTGCCGGCTCGGAACCGATTGTGATGTCGTATTTGAATCAAACTGATGACATTGATGGACTCTTGGCGGTAAGGCAACGTTTTTGCACAATATTTCAAATTCTAGAATATCACAAAACCCTCAATGTTCGTTGATGCGAGAACGAATCTCAAGTTGACCCTTGATTTTGTGCAAGATCAAATGCTCAAGCCGGAGAATGGACGACGAGAGGGGGTGTCGGCTGTGATCTTGGTGATGTTACAGAATGAGAAGTGTGTATTGGGTCAAATTATAAAGAATTTGCTTGAGATGCAATTTCTCCTGTTTTTGGCATGATTTAGTTAGATAGAGCATTGGCTGATAAGCTTTCTAAAAGGTTATCGGACATCTGATAAGCCCCACCCCTTTTGCCATTAGCAATCCAACTTTGAGCTCAAATGTCTTGGTGTTGGGCTGTCCAATTTAAGTAGTTTTTGTACCAATCGACAGAGAAAGACTTGGCGCATCCAATTATACCAAAACTATTTAAATTGAATTGCCCAACACCAAGGTATTTGAGCTCAAAGTTGGATTGTCAATGGCAAAGGGGGCGGGGCTATTGTGGGACCCTTAAAAACTTTCAAATGTCCCACAATTCTTCTAAAACGCATCACCCTTGAAAACTATCATAGTTTTACTTCGATTTTAAAAGGTGTCATTCTGGAAAAGCACAGTAACTACAGTAATCTCTTTATACTCAATCAGATTACTTTGCCTCAGAATCAAACGGGATTCTTGGTAAATTCCCAATCCCAACCCAAATTTCAGCATCCTTGCCTCCGATATGTTGAACTCGACAGAAATCGCAATACTCAATCAAAATGCTAACATCTTTGGCATGAACATTTATGGAAGTCGATCAGTGGCCAACACTTTGATGGCACTGACAATGAAGAATTTGAAAGCATACGGTAATTGATCCCGGTAATTGAGCCCTCATTTTCAAAGCCATTTAGACGTAATCTGGGACGAGTATTACTTGAAAAGCTTGTACGAGATGAATGCCTTGTCGCAGATCTCAAATTTCATCTACGATGTCGCGATAATTCCGACATCAACAAGTGTCGAGAAGTCTTCAATAAGCACTCAAAGTTTTGCATCTGAATCAACGACAACAGGAACAACGGGAACAGAAACAACGGGAACAGAAACAACGGGAACAGAAACAACGGGAACAGGACCCACAACTACAAGTTTATCTTCTACCAGCTTAACTTCTACCAGTCTATCTTCTTCAACAAGTCCATCTTCTACTGTTTCAAAATAATTTCCAAGTCCAAACTTGTTTCTGTGCTTTGTCTGTTTCTTGTGATCAATTTTGTGATCGTTTTTGTTTTTGTTGGGTGAAAAAAAAAGTGTCATAAACTTGTGGGTCTCGTTTTTTTCTTTAAAACACGTGTATTGATGTATTAACCAAGTCCAAAGTGTTTCTCTCAATCAAAGCTTTTTTAAAACATCAATCTTTGAAGACTACCAGCTATCCAAATGCTTTCTCTCATAATAAATAAACTGATTTGATAGATCAAATTCAAGATTACGGTAGCTTTAAAAAGAATTTTATTCAAAAAGAACACACTTAATCAAGTCTATTACAATTGTACATAGCTAAATTGTCAGTTATTGTAAATGCTTATCAAGTCCAATGGTGTTTCGTGTAAATAGCTTTATGGCTAGTTCCCATTTCAGTTTCCGCAACTAACACAATGGAAACAAAGTCCGACTCACTTACAAGCAGAAATGTATCGTTTAAATGAGCTTCCCATTGATCATTGCCAGCTATCATTGCCAATTTCAGATTGACATCATTTTCTTGTTAGACACCTCTGCCTACGCTCAACCATACTTTGATGATGTAAGCACTGAAAACTGGCTCGATTGGCTTAAGTTTTAATTTCAGTACATTCAATTTGTGAAAACGTTTTTGACGGGTTTCACAGTGAGTGCGGAGCGCACGAGAATCGGTTTCGTTACTGTACCTGGAGACGATTTTGCCACGTTCCCTTTTGCACCACTTGGAGGAATCGATAACTCGGTGCATATAAAAATAGTTCAAGTAACTATAAAATTTAAAGGAAGTTGCTTTTAAAGCTCTGGACGATATTAAGAACTTCTTTGCTGACTTTGACGATTCTGGGCAATTCGCTGGAGCGTGAGTTTGGCCTTATTGTTAGCTAGACTAACTTATAAATAAGATAAAAGATTTGACTAGTTTGGCAATCTAGTTTGATAGTTCGACATCAATGATTACTAAATATAAAAGAGACTTAGACGTCTGTCGGCACGCTCAATACAGAATCGTCTGGGAACAAGTCTAGCCACCATCTACCAAACGATTACACGGTTTAAATCCTTTGAAACAAATAGGGATTGTTTGGGACGAGACAAGAAGCGATTTGTCATTATAGGAGACGTCGTCAAGAAGATCGAGAAAATCAGAAGAAACCAGGAGCGAAGCGTACGTCGCTTGGCGCGCGAGTCTATGATTTTCGAGCCGTCGATGAAGATGAAGAGAATTGTTCGAAAACACCTCAAATTGAAAGCCTTCAAGAAGGACAAGTGCCAAGGCTTAACGGGAACAGCAAAAAAAACGAATGGCTTGGTGTCAAGATCTTCAACCATGCCCGCGCCAGCAACGTCGTTCCATTTTGTTCAGTGATGAGAAGTTATTCACTGTTGAGCAAGCTTAATAAGCTGTCGAGCTTAATAAGCAAAATGATCGTATTTACGCTGTTTCTAATCCACACAAAGCGATAAAACATATCCTTCACCCAGCGTCACTTATGGCTTAGGCAGCAATCACATCCGATGGAAAGTCGCCACTCATTTTTGTGCCTTCTGGTGTGAAAATCAATGGAAACGCGTATCTGGATATTACATTCATTGACAATTGAATAGCTTGAATGAATTAGAAAGAAAAATAACAGCGAATATCGCGAGCATCTACTATATAAAAAGGGACTAAGACGTCGGTCTGTCTGTGCGCATTCGTTTGTCTGTCCAAGTTGGGCCGTTTTCAATCATTTATAGTTAGTTCGGCTTAGAATCTCATGTATTGGATTGGGGAGAATGAGTCGGCGCCGAAAATCAAAGAAATTTCTAAAACTTATAGCAGACTTTGTCAAATGATATGCGTTTGATATCCGTAGAAGGGTAACTAATTCTCTACAAAATAATATTTAAAAGAGAACTCAAACAGCGCCTCAACTCAACAAAGGATCATTTTTTCACAAAATCGATAAACTGTCATCTAGAGTAAACGGTTGGAGGGATCTTCCTGAAAATTTGGTAACTTATGTAATTGAGTGTGCTCTATCTTTTTTATATAAACACCAAAGGAGGTTTATGTGGAAGAAACTGTTCAAGCAATGAGTCGGACTTTTTGTTATTTTGATTAGCTGTGTTTGGGAATCCATAAAATCCCAAAAAAGAAAAGCTTTTTGGAATCTCTCAAAAGCCATTTTGTAAAGAAATAGTGGACCATTTTGATGAAACAAAACGTGTATTTAAAGAAGGTTTTATGGGTGCAAAAAGTTTCTTTAAATTTCGGCGCCGACTCATTCTCCCCAACCCAATAGTTGTGCAACATGTTTTTAAATTTTTAAAAAACCAAAGCTGCGGACGGGGCGGAGTCGAACCCGGATCTTGTGGGCTAGAGACAAGTGCGCTCGCACTGCGCCATCTACAAAGAGCACGACCGAGTGGTTAAGCGCGCGTCTTTAAAACGAACAGAAGAGGGGTCTGGGTTCGCCACCTCTAGCCACCAATTCTCTGCTTTTTGTTGCGAAGCTTCTGGTTGAAAAACAATATAATAGTTTGATAATAATATTGATAATACTTGACTTGATTCATTTCAGAGCCCTTGATACCGTAAGACAAGAATATACCATCCAGGCAAACGGATATCGAACACAAATCAACAATCATTGGATCATCTACCTAACTTCAGCTCCAACGTAATCTTTCACCAAATACTTGAAAGATTCAATTCCAGTATGACTGATCAAGCTGATGCTATCAGTAATGCAAACTTCTTGAAATCCGGCATTTACTACTCGATAATTGGAATTGCTTATGGAGAGAATGTTATGGATCGAGCTGCATTGATGGTACTGTAAATATTTGCATATAATTACATATTTTACATACAAATCTATTAGGTTGGAAGGTTTCTATTAGGTTAGATCAAGCTAAATTAGCTTTAGATTAAGCGAAATTGGCTTTAGATCCAGCTAAATTCGTTTAGATTAAGCTATTAGGTTGGAAAGAAAGTTCTCGAAAAAAGTTTGACTGGAATTTCTTCAAAACGAATCCACTAATTCAAGAACATTTTGTTTTATTATTTACAAAACGACTCCAAGAAATTATTCGTAAAAAAATTGAGTGCAGCTTTCCCTTAAAATTTTAGAGATTTTTAAAAGAAATTATTTTTTCAGCTTAAATTCAGCTTTTGCATCAGAAAAACGATTTCTTAGAAGCTAACAAAAATTGGCTCAGAAATTTCATGTATTGGTGGTCACGAAATCGGAAAAAAGTGACAAAATATCAAAAATTTATCCGCCCAAAATATTCACGTCGGCACCACAACCACCAGGAGCCACTAGAAGATCTGACTTGAGATCTGACTTGAGACTTTGTCTTTTGATTCTCTCAAGACTGTCTGACCCAATCGAACTCTATTTTATTAGGTTGGAAAGAAAGTTCTCGGAAAGAATTTGACTGGAGTTTCATAAAAACGAATCCACTAATTCAAGAACATTTTGCCCTATTATTTACAAAACGACTCCAAGAAATTATTCGTAAAAAAAATGAGTGCAGCTTTCCCTGAAAATTTTAGAGATTTTTAAAAGAAATTATTATTTTCCAGCTGAAATTCAGCTCAGTTTTGGAAACAAAAAAACAATTTTTTATGGGATAAAGCTAGCATAAATAAGCAATACGCTCTATACGCAAGGTACCGGATAACTTAGTGGTTAGAGCAATGGCCCGAATAGCAAAAGGCCGAGGGTTTAGGAAATCTCTAGAAATCTCTAGAAATCTACTTTTTCCCTCTCTAGAAATCTACTTTTCCTGGCCAATTCCTTCACTTCTTTATGGGGTAAAGCTAGCATAAATAAGCAATACGCTTTATAATCTCTATTTCTGGGCCAAGAAATGCTTTACAAAGAAGCTGTATTTCAAAAACACATCTTTTTGGTGTCATCTTCTTGGCAAACATTGCTAAAATCGAACTTTTCGTTACTTTGGACGAGGCTGATCCAAATGTAAGCCAATTCTCTTGATTCGCTTACGGCCAAGCTTGTCATCTATTGACGTCATCACCATCTATAGACGGACCTTCACTTCCATTTCTGCTTTCAACATTGATGCCTCTTTCGTTTAGTGATTCTCCTATAGACTTTTTTCTACTTTCAACGCTTTAAACATTCTGAAAAGTTAAAGCATTAGATAACACAAATCACAAAAATTGCCTTTATCAAAAATATCCCCTATTTTAAAGACTTCATTTTAGGTTTTCAATGGGATTCATTACCTACCGTAAATACTGTAATTGGACCCCCACCCCTCTAATAGTACCCCACCCTAGAGGGGGAGGGAAAAAATAATACCCCACCCCTCTAATAGTACCCCACCCCCACCTAACGCGTAATTACAAACAACTCTTTTAAAGCGGAAAATTTTCATGTATTTTCAGAAATCGTTTGTATTTTTAATTTTATCCCATAAATTTGTTGTTTTTAGATTTGGGGTGGCTACTTTGCCCCAAACTTTTTGCGCAGCTCGCCATAGCTTTCTTCTAAGTGGGCCAATCTTTATGATTGTAGATCTCAACAAGTGCAACAAAGTAACACCAAAATCATATAGATTGGCCCACTTAGAAGACTTGAACTCGGAGGGGATTGTTATCGGTTTGACTGAATGGATACGGGATCGTCGAGCCGAGAAGAAACGAGTGACACGCCGAATTATCTGGAATGAAGCGGCAATTAGCCGCTTCATTCCAGATTTGAAAAAGCTGAAATTTCTTTCAAAAAGAACCCATGGCTGGATGGAGTCGTTCTTGAGGCGCCACCAACTTTCTTTGAGGGCACCAACAACAACAACTTGTCAAAAGCTGTCGAGCAAATTTGAGAAGGCCATCGTCGAGCACATTCTGAGGCTGAACAAGACAATCAAAGAAGGCGATTACAAGCACATTGTTGCTTGCGATGAGACGGTGGTTTGGCTGGATGCTTCGACGAGCAAGTGCATCGAAGCGGTTGGAGCCAAAGAAGTTGGTGTTAGAGATCAGAGACGGAAATCGAGGACCTCTTAGGGCGGCTTGCATCGACGGGATTTCAAGGACATCGAGGAATTGCTCATCAAGAAAATGATGAATTCATTATTCGGATGTTTCTATTGATATCGCTCGTTAGTTGTTTTTGTTTCGTTTTGCTGTTAAATTTTCAAATGGTTAGAACCAATAAAAACTAAAGAAAAAGTTTGCTTTTGAAAAAATTATTTGAATGTATCCTGATTTGGTAACTTAAATAGTGGTGTAAAATAGTGACCCACCCTCTAATAGTGCCCCACCCTCTAATAGTACCCCACCCTAGAGGAGGAGGGAAAAAATAGTCCAATTACAGTATTTACGGTATCCATTAACCCATTAAAAACTTGTCTAAAGGCTGATCACTTAAAAAGTAACCAAGTCACTTCAGCTGAAGAAATCTCTTATTTTTGTCAAAAACTTTTGGAAATCGAAGTTTATCAAAAAATCTGAGAAGAATTCATGAATTGGCTTTTGAGAAATCACTGCGCAAACTTTTTCTACGAACTTTCTAGCCATTCTAATATTTGAAAATAATTCCAGACAATAACCGGTGGCTCATCGTGTTCTTTCTCAACGAACAATCAAAACAACTTGATGACAACGATTTTGCAAAACATTCAGCAACAGATCTTTGACAATGATGGAACCTTTTGCATGGCCATTCCTTAATCTTATGGCATTCCTAGTTTACTTTTAAATTGTTAAACTTTTAAATACTTGTTTTCAAATAAATTGTATTAAGTAATCTTGAACCTTTTTACTTTTTTAAGTTCTTTCTTCCTTTCTTCTTCCCTCTTGTCTTCCCTTCTTTCTCTTGGCAAGTTAAGGTGCGGCTCCCAATCAAAAGATTATCATGCCTTGCTTGGGTTTACTTGATGTAAGTTTCCTTCTTTCTTTCTTCCTTTCTTCTTCCCATTGTCTTTTCTTCTTTCTTCCTTTCTTCTTCCCCTTTGTCTTTCCTTCTTTCTCTTGGCAAGTTAAGGTGCCGAATAGTTCAGTGGTTAAAGCAATTGTCTGGAAAGCAAAAAGTTTTGGGTCCAATTCCGTCTCCGGAAATCTACTTTTTCTTCCCAATTCCTTCACTTTATTAGAATATTCAGAAGTCATCGGTTTTAAGAAATTTTGAGGCTAGCGCTTTGTAAACAGTTTGCAGGACACATTTTGTTCTGTCTGGTTTATTTGGACCGATAAAATCGCGCCAATTTTGAAGATCTGAAAGATTTTGATCAAATCTAGTATACAAAGAAACCAAAGCAAGCCAGTAAACTGAAAACCGAAGAAGTTAGACTGAAGCCATGTCTGGCTCTTTTCCATTGTTTATTGTCTATGATTTATCAGCATTCATGTGTTATATTGAACACCCATTCATGTCTGCGAGTGAAATAGTTCACCACCAACTTGCATTTAACTCACTTTCAACCTCTCAAGTACTTACGGAGTAGACAAGAAAGTTTTTCAGCTAATGTTCTTCAAGTTGACATCATCTTCTTCTTGGACACCTCAGCATTCGCTCAGCCATACTGAAAGTCTACTCTAAAAAGTGATTGAATCAAGATTTCCTTTAGTATCTTCAATTTGTGAAGACTTTTGGCACCTTTCACAATCAGCACGTACTCGAGTGGGCTTTGTTCCTGTGTCTGGAGCCGATTCCGCTGCGCTTGCCGTTGCAAAACTGAACCCAGCCGATAATTCGATAAGAAAATATTGATCCAACTTTGCTCTGAGCAATATCAAGAATTCGGGCAGGTTGCAGGAGGGTGAGTTTGGTTTTAAACTTTGATTTGAGCTGGGAATCTATTGAGTTGGCTAAATAAACAATCTAGCCAACTCACTAGCCCTAGGATAACTTTTGCAATCGAAAAGTTCGCAAATTGGATGATCTATCTCACTTCAACTTCAGCCATTCTTCTAATATACGATTAAACTACCCATCTTGCAGGGCACTTGATTCAATCAGAGAAAAATACCTCACTCAGCCTAATGGCTATCGTTCCGAAGTCAACAATCATTAAGTCATCTATCGGGTTGACGAATTGAAAACTGCCAGCTATTGTCGTATGTGACAGTTTGAGCACTCTTCAAAAGAAACCCATTTTGGTGTTAATGGAAAAGTTGTAGAGAATCAAAAATCAAGCTTAGATCCAAATTTTCAGAACGATTCAAAAACTGTTTTTCAAGAAATGCCAAATTTACGAATTTTCACAAATCTTGCATTTTAAGCGAAACTACTTTTGGTATTTTTTTGGAAATTTGGCTATAAGCCTTATTTTTGATTCTCTACAACTCTTCTATTGACACCAAAATGGGTTTCTTTTGAAGAAAAATGCTCAAACTGGGACATCTCCAGTCCTCCATTTTTGAGTCTCACACTTGTCTCACACACAAACCAAAATCCTACTAAGAAAGAGGAATCCGCAAATTGCCTATAAAATGGGCCGTTAATGCCGTTAATGACGACCGCTAATGCAATCAAATACAGTGAACAGTTGGAAAAGGTGAATGAATTCCTAAAGAAGAAAAGGCCCTCCAAGTCAAAGATCGTTCTCATCCACGACAACGCGCGCCCTCATGTTGCAAAACTGACTGGCTCTAAAGTAAATAGCCTTGTTTGGGAACTTTTGGCGCATTCCCCATACAGTCCGGACCTCGCGCCTTTTGATTACTATTTATTCCGGATCATGAGTAATGAGCTTGCGGGAGAACACTTCGGAAGGAGCAGTCAAAAATTGGCTTTGAAAGTTTCTTATTCAAAATCAAAATCCTACCACGAAAGAGAAATCCGCAAATTGCCTGTAAAATGGGCAGAAGTCGTCAATAATAATGAAAATTATTTCGAATGAATTCATGGTTTTATGTTGAATAAATTTTAGTTCAAAGTCCGGTAGTTTTCAATTCACCAACCCAATATCTCACTTCAGTTCCAAAGTAATCTTTCACTAAATACTTGAAAGATTCAATAACAGTATCAAAGATCAAGCTGATAATGCAAACTTTTTGAAATCGGGCGTACCACTCGATTTTGGAAATTGCTAGAATGTTGGATCGAGCTGCAAGTTCTACAGGTATTGCTTTTAAACCAATTCCAGACAATAAACGGTGGCTCATCGTGTTCTTTTTCAACGAACAATCAAAACAACTTGATGACAACGATTTCACAAAACATTCAACAACAAATCTTTGAGAATGATGGAACCTTTTGCATGGCTGTTTCTTGAGCTTTCTATCTATTGTTTTAGTTAGAATTGCTAGTTGTAAAATAAACTTTATCAAGTATGTTTTGAACAGTTTTCTATTGAAAAAGAATTTTCTCTCCATTTTTCATTTTATCAAACAAAGATGGCGAATTAAATGCCGAACTTTTAGGGATTAAATCTCGCAGACAGAACTGTTGGCTTGTTCAACGATATTTCAACGATTAAGGTTGGGAAATAGATGTTTTACCTAACAATTGGTATGCTAATTTCATGGATCTTCGTGTCTTTCTTTACAATTTTGGTCACAAAAATGGACACAAAGTACTGCTCTCAGCTCTACACTCTGAATGAATCTTATCCCATTTTCACAATTCATTCATTCAATGTTGTCAAGTTAGGTAAGCAAAAAATCTCTTAGCTTTTTCTCTACAGTTCTCAATTCAGAAAACAAATCAGCACTTTGCATCGATATTTCCACAAAATGAGCTTTGCTCGAATTTCGTTTAACAAGAATTTATTCGAAAACGGTGCATGATTAAAATTTGCCAATTGCCATTTGCTAAAAAACAAAGCTTCAATAAATCTTCAGAACGAATCGCAAAAAGGAGTGAACAAGATTCCAATTGTAGTGAATGAACAAATTCTCAACTTGACAACTTTTACGTGCACTGAAAAGGACATTAGGTGAATAAAGAAATCGGTTAATTCATTCACAAAATGTTCAAAATCAACTGATTGTGAGGCAAATAGTTTTGTCAATCGAAAGAACATCATTTACCTACCGTAAATACTGTAATAGTACCCCACCCCCATAATGACGGTGCGGAGTGTTGCGTAGTCTAGCTTTGAACGAGTTTTTCTCGGCACTGGTTTATGCTACAATGCGCGCGCTTAGATATCAAAAAATAGCTGAAATTCAGGGCTATTTTTTGATACCAAAGACACATTTTTTGAGAGTACGGGCGCTTTGAAAAAAATGAAATACTAAAAAACTTTTGCGGCTACGCGACTGTACGATGGGAGTGGGGTACTATTACAGTATTTACGGTATATTATTCAAGCAATCTTCAACCCAACGCTACGAATCTTACAACAAACGAGGAGACTTGTGTGTCCTCATTTGTAGGACCGTTGCAGATTTATTGGGATCCATTAATCTCGGATCCCGATAACTGTCAAAAGAGATGTTCAATCTCAATTCGGGCACCAATTTGGATGGAAGAAGGTAGGCTTTCCATTATCATTATACTCCATTATCATTATCACACCATTACCATTTTCATTTTCACAATTGTACTTAATTCTCGGGAGCTGGACAAAACAGCGCCGTGTACAAACAGCGCCGGCCAAAATAATGCGTTTGCGGTTAAATTTATTTGTGTTTCTTATTTTTATTGAATGTAGAAAAGATTAGCTATCTGCTGAATAGAACAAATCTGGGATGAGAAAATGCCAAAAAACGAGAAGGGGCACAAAAAGAGGTTAACTGAGCTTTTCTCTGTAATTATAATTATAATTATATGACTAATTCTGTTTTAAGTGATCCCAAAGTATGCAAAATGTAGAAAATTTTGTTCTGCATCCAATAAGAATAAGAAAAACATAGAAACTTAGTGGCGGAGGAGCTATTTTGGCTGTGGCGCTGTTTACATGGCGCTATTTTGATCAACTCCCTAATTCTCATATTTCATACTAAAAGTTTCACCTAACAATCCGTTACTTAACGGCTTTGACCTAAAAGTGTAAAGGTACGCAAAAGCAAGGGATTTTAAAACCTATTAGAGTCAACAACAAGTCAACAAGTCTAACAACGACAAGTCAAGCTTAGTTCTATGTAGACTTGAGATTGAATTGAAATCCCAATCTGTCAAACAACTAATTCGCCTTTCAGCAAGTGATTTCCATCTTGTCACTCTCGATTTGCAAGACAACGCTGGAATTCACAATATTCTCGTTTCCAACGATCAGAAAATATGGGTACTTATGGCAATGCCGGCTGGCTATTTTTCTATTTTTAAATGGCTTCAAAGTCGGGTTAGCTTTTAATGACTATTATCAATCAAATCAATCAAATTCAGAGCACTATCGATTGTTCATTTGAGTTTTTGAGTGGCCTTCCACCGGCTAAAGGAGAAGATTATGCGGACAGGGTTCTCATCGTTTATAAGTGAGTAAAGGAATTCGAGAGGCTAACAGCTATAGAAACAATTCTAGAAAAACTATCGACTTTTTTAGAACTACAATGTTTTTAGAGATCCTGATACTTGGATTGCTAATCAGCTTGAGTCAATCTTCTATAGCCTTTCGATTCCATCAAGCTGTGACTTACTAATAACCATTGACTCTGTTGAAGAAAATCGAGGTATATTTCTTCATTTTCTTTTAACTAACTTCTCTTTTTTTCCATGAAACAATAGATTTTTCAGTAAAAAATACATCAAATTTGGGTATGAATGTGCAATTGAACATCAGATAGACCTGAAATCGAGACCAGACACTGCCTGGTAGAGATCGGAAAATTCCAAGCCGAACCTAATTCCACCTTCATTTTCTCAGCCATCTCTTGGCCGATTGCTCTGAAATTTTGTCTACATGCAGAGAATGCGAATTTCTGTTTGTAAACAAAATTTCAGAACAATCGACCAAGAGACGGCTGAGAAAACGAAGGTGGAATTAGGTTTGGCTTGGAAATTTTTGGCTTGGGTTTGGCTTGGAAATTTTTCCATGATAGAATTTTCTACTGCTTGGTAAAGGTTCTAGTTTTTTAAGTAAATCATCAGATCATCAGACCGGTCAGATCTGAGTCAAGAACAGCCATGTTCTGTGCTTCAGATTCGGATCTAATCTGGAACTTTAGGAGCAGCACATGTTTGGCTTTAAGACAAACTTTATAAAACTAAAATTTGACCCGACTCTAAGATAAAGTCAAGATAGATTTTTAAGTTTTTTATCAAATGTGCGCGTTCACGCAAAAGTCGCTTCAATAATTGCCTCGGACCCAAAATGCTCATATTGTTTGATCCATTCATCGTTTGAAGAAGGTTGAATTACTCGAATTTCAATTTTCATCACTTTTTTGAACAGATCTTCTGATATTAGATGACGAAGTTAGTCTAAATGATGCTAGCTACATGGTGAACAGCTTTGGTTATGGATGGAAATTCGACGAGTCACCCAAATTCGATAAATGTCATGATTTCATCGTTTCGCACACTTCGGCAATTTTGAAGCTTTGGAAAAATGGAAAGCGAAAGGAAAAAATGGAAAGCGCAGAAGTTCGTTCAAATGTTTTCAGTACAACTTTGAGTTTACCTACAACAAAGTGCTCATTGTTTCACTAGAAGGCGGCGATTTGAACATTACTGGTGGAAGGGTTTTCGAGCATGAGCCAACCACGATCTCACTCTGCCTTTATCCGCCACCTGATCAAATGTTAGTGTAAACTTTTTGCTCTCAGAAAATCTTTCAGTTTTACTGCCGACATTTACAATCACAGTTTCCTGTTGATGGGTTCTTGCATTTTGGTTGGTTTATTCACTGCGCGCTAAATTTTATTACCACAAATGCTGTATTAGAGCGACTCACTTCTTTCGCAAATTTTTTATTTCTCCTTTTCTGGAAGGCATTATGATTATTATTATTATTATTGTTATTATTATTATTATTGTTGTTGTTCTTATTGTTATTCTTATTGTTATTCTTATTGTTATTCTTATTGTTATTATTATTGTTATTCTTATTGTGATTATTATTGTTATTATTGTTATTATTATTGTTATTCTTATTGTGATTATTATTGTTATTATTGTTATTATTATTGTTATTATTATTATTGTTATTATTATTGTTATTATAAAGAAGTTCAGAGTGACACGACCATCAATTTACGACTGGAAGTAACAAACGAATCAACTCAGTGACCTCAACGGCTCAATGGCGGCGGAAGACACTTGTTGGGGGCGAAGTTGACCAATCAATTGCCGAACGGGTTCGATCTCAACGAGATGAAAAAGAAATGGGTGACTCGCAGATTTCTTTTGAAGAATGCTCGTCTGGATCAAGAAATGGCCTTCCAACGTCATTCCATTCGTTGGATTCGTTGGATTCGTTGGATTCGTTGGATGGAGTCATTCCAACGGGTTGATCCGTCATTGTTTTAAGTTATGAAAAGTTAAAGATTGCTCATCTGGAAGAAATGGTCGATCTTTTGGGAGAATTGAACACAAAGGTCGAGACAAACGTTGAAGAAGTCGACGATACAAGCGATGATTTTAATCTTCTTTACTTTGATATTCCTCTTGATCTTGCTGACTAATTGTTACTTTTCATAATTGTTATTTATTTTGGTTTTTTTAATATTCAATAGGTTCTATGAGAGATTTTCTTTAATAGAAATACTATTTTTATGATCCGACATGGTTCTTTCAAGTTAGGAACTATGAAAAATAAAATGACCCCTTCAAATAAAGCGAGCTTCTAAAATGGTATTGAAAAATAGAGCAACCGATCGCTCTAATACAGCATTTACGGTAGTTTGGTGAATTAATGAATAAGTCTTTTCACTTTCATCAACCTAATAGCAAACTGTGTTTAGATAGAAGTTTAACCGGAGCAAAATGCCTTTGCCTGAGGCTGGAAGAGCCAATTTATTTTATGTAACTCAAGCCAATCCAAACAAAGAACTTTAGCTCAGTTGGTGTCCCAAAAACTCGGGAGAACAACAAGGATTCATCGTCACATTTTCTGCCACCGATATTATAGGCGAAAAGATTCATTATTTTAACGAGAGCACGATTACATTGAGAGAGACTGATCCCGTGTTTATCATTGCAGGAATTACACTTTTTAACTCCAGTAATTTATTTACAGTAACAGTTTCCTAGCAAGCTTTTCATTTCTTCACTGAAAATGCTTTTTTTTCAGTCTCTTACGCGCCAGTTTGCATCAATGCCGAATGCCAAAATTGCAACTTTGTGGTCGACTTTTTACAATACTGTGAAAATCTAATTGATGTAAGAATTTCTAAAGTTTAAGCTCTTTAAGCGTTCTGCAATTTTCAATCAATCATTGCTTTTAGCTCAAAACCGAATGCGAAAATCAAACGCAAGTGCTAGTAAATGGAAAAACGCAAACTTTAGAGAATTGCACTTACAGGTAGGTCAACCAAAAAGAACCAGAAATAGAATAAGCAGAAGTTAAATGAAGTAAATATTTAGTAGAAACGCAAGATCCCAACGTATACGTCAAGAATGTCAATTCGTTGTCGCAAATCCGCTAACAATTATGGTTTTTGGATATGAATTCGACGTAGAAAATAGTTTCTTTGCATTTCGCGTTGATAAGTGGATTGATGGTAGGAGTTCATATTGAAAAAAGGTTTTCTAAAACACTTGGATACAAGCCTTTCAACTCTAGCTTACTATATAATCCTGACTTATTATTAGAGAGATAGTATTTCTGGGCGTGTCCGTCTGTTATACGATTTTAGAAAAACGGCTGAGCCGATCGAGCTGAAAGTTTGACATTATAAACCCAACTTCTTACGTAGTTTCATAAAATCTAATAATATTTGATGCATAATTTAATCGTCTTTCCTAAAAAGCTAAATAAAAGAATGCATGATAACGCGTGACCGAGTGGCAGTGCGTCCCGGTGTCCGATCTGCCAAGTTGAGCAACGTTGGGTTCGGTTGATCTCGGGTTCGATCCCGGCTCGATGCAATCTTTCTTGCTTTCTTTCTTTTTACACCAAGAAATATAATCAATCTACTATATATAAAAGGCAAGTGTCCGTCCGTCCGTCCGCACGGCCAAAATCTCAGACCCCAGCGAGCCGATCTAAATAAGCTTTTTTCTTTGTTGGGTAAGGGATTTGTTTTAGTTGTGCATCTCACCTCCTAGATTTTTTAAAGCAAAAATCGGGGTACCTACGGGGATCAAACTCGGGTTGTGTAGGCGAGAGACGGTCGCGCTATCTGGACGCTACCTGTGTGGCCGCTGCGCCATGGATGCAAAAGTGGTAAATTTGCATTTTTGCCAGAAATTTCCCTTTCCCATTAAATTATTCAATTAATTGATAGAAGATCTTTTGTGAGCGTCCCTTCTCCAAAATGACCGCCCCAAGAGGGTGCTGGGTTCGATTCCCTTCCGCTCCAAACTTTTTTTACTTTTGGCGCGACATTAGTTGCGCCGAGCGTCCGAGTATAGATGTCGGTGGTGCTTCGGAGGATATCAGGGTTGGTCGCGACATTGCTTTGAAGGATTAAGAGATAGATCTCAGTATTGTTACAGAGGGCTCGGAGGGGAGCAGGAGGGAGGGAAAGAGGCTCTTTAACTCGAGCGTTCAAACTATGCGTTACCCCAAAACACCCAGCTGGTTTAGTTAAAGCACAACTAATTGAAGATCCTTTAATTTAGATAAATTAAATTTCAAAATGCATGCAACGGACTATCAATTTTTGCGCTACAAAGGAAAGCTTGCTGCCGCGGACTCACTAAGGATTGAGGAGCAAGAGAAAGGACTGTGGATGGCATTCATTTTATGGGTTGACAATACTCCTTCTGATAATGCTCTTGAAAAATTTCGCTCGGTCAGTGATTTGGGATTCTTTTTTGGGGGGAAAGATACGATAAAATCTTTGTCGTCTCGTTTTCCACTCTTATAAAATCCCATTAATGGCAAAGTTTCAGAACTTTTCTCTTAGTACAGAATGTCGAAAAGCGTGCTTACCTTTCTTACATTAATCTGTTAGCCTGCAAGCTCTAAACTTTTCTTGTTTTAGGATCGTGGGAAAAAGTTGTGAATACGATTTTCTTATTGGAACCCCACCATATCAGAAATCTTCAAGAAGACACTTGCTTCGTTTTAGGTAAAACAAACAATGAACTCTGAAAATAAGATGTGCAAAGTAAAGTCAAGAAAGTTAATTTGAACACATTAACATTTTCACGACAAAGCCATTTTTGTCTTTGCCGTTGTAAGACAGCTATCTATGTTAATTTGTAACGCAGCCCTTCTGGGATAGAGAATCTGAAGACATGGGCACTGCAAACTACAAACGTAAACTACAAACGCTTCTAACTTGCTTCAAATCTGCCGGATTAACATGATCTATACCTCAAAAAATAGAGAATCTCGAGAGCTTTCGAATGAACTAAAGCACACTCAAAAATATCAATGCTAAAGAAAGCTACAGTGGTTTGTAGCGAAACAGATCGTACTCGCGCGTAGTCGAGCTATCGAGTCAGGCTAAAAACCACTGTAGCCTTCTTTAGCATTGATATTTTTGAGTGGGCTTTAGTTCATTCGAAAGCTCTCGAGATTCTCTATTTTTTGAGGTATAGATCATGTTAATCCGGGAGATTTGAAGCAAGTTAGAAGCGTTTGTAGTTTACGTTTGTTTGACCGTTTGACCCTGAAAACCTCTGGTGAAAATTTTCAGCTCAATTGGCTTTAAAAAAGTGCCTACCGGTGGTCCGTATTATCGCGAATGTGTTAAATCACTTGGATCAGCTTTTAGTGAGTTTCTGACCAGATAACTTTGCTTCATTTCAGAGATGAAGACGTTTTTATTCCACAATTGTTGGATGCCTCCTTTTATAGTGTTTATATACCGCCCGGCTGCTCGCCAAGCATTGTCACGTCATCGGCTTTTTGGAAAAAGAGTAGCGTTTGAAAGTTTTAAATTAAAGCCATCTTTGCAATGTTACAGCCGAAAGACAGCAAGAGGTTTGTGAAGGTACTCTCGCTCTTGTCACCCAGGGTTTTCACCAATTCAACGAGCTGCTTGACTCCAGCTATTTTATGGATCATTTGATTTATTGTTGTAAGTCTTTGTGTTGTACGATTCATTGAATTCGTTTTTCAGACAGTTTCCCCATTACTGTTACGATCGAATTTGTTGAGGTATTGAGCGGGAATGTTTACGTCGGCTTTCAAGACATTTACATGAACATTATTGAGAGGTAAATTGAAAATTTTAGAAACCGAATAAAGAAGTGAACTTGTATCTTACGTTAAATTTCAGTGTCAGTTGGAATCACGAAAAACCGCAGCCCTTTAACCACAGTGTCTCTGGTTTTCCAAGGATTTGGGTAATTTGCTTTGAATACTGAATGAATATTTCAGATCATTTTAGTCTAAACGTTATTCTGAGCAAAGTATTCTAAGCTATCATAAGCTATGCCTGCTACTTTTAATGAAACTATTCGTTAGTTCAGGTTAAAAGTTTAAGATAAGCAAGAGTCAAACTCGCTTATTGGTTTATTTGAAACCTAGTACGGAGCCATTAACCTAATAAGCTGAATCAAGAAAACACTCAAATTACCGTAAATATTCTAATATTAGATTGACCTATCTAATCTAATATTAGATCTAATATTAGATTAGATTGATCTTGGTAACATTTTTGTTTAAAAATTTATTCACAACCAAATCAAGCTGTTTACTCGAAATAGTTTCCGTTATTTTGAATAACTTTCGCTCATTTTGTTGGAAGTTGGCGAATTCCTCTCTTGTAGAAAATTTTTGGCTTTGCTTCGAGTCGAAATAGTTTTGGAGCCACTTTTTGAGGTCGTCTTCGTTTTGAAAATGCTCCCTATCTAGGGAATTTTGCATTGATCGGAAAAGATGATAATCCGATGGGGCAAGATTTGGAGAATATTGAGGGTGTGGTAAGAATTCCCAGCCCAAGCTGTGAATTGTGGCGCGAGTGAGTTTTGCCGTATGTCAGCGGGCATTGTTGTGAAGAAGGATGACACTTTTCAATTGAAGTCGTTTTTTCTTCATTTCTTCTTCGAGCTTTTGTAGCTGATTGCTGTATAATAAAGGATTAACTTGGCAGAGGCAGAAGCAGAGTTTTTTTTGTTATAACTTGGTTGCTAATCGCTGAATAACTTTATAATTTTGGCAGTAAGCTTGTAAGTTTTTGAGAATAATCTTTTTAAAATCTCATTCAAATATATTAATTCTACGCTGAGATATTAGCAATTTAAGAAAGGGGAAAGGGTCAAGCTTAGTTTACAACCTAATACTTCTATTGGATTGGGGAGAATGAGTCGGCGCCGAAATTTAAAGAAACTTTTTGCCCCCATAAAACCTTCTTTAAATACACGTTTTGTTTCATCAAAATGGTCCACTATTTCTTTACAAAATGGCTTTTGAGAGATTCCACAAAGCTTTTCTTTTTTGGGATTTTATGGATTCCCAAACACAGCTAATCAAAATGACAAAAAGTCCGACTCATTGCTTGAACAGTTTCTTCCACATAAACCTCCTTTGGTGTTTATATAAAAAAGATAGAGCACACTCAATTACATAAGTTACCAAATTTTCAGGAAGATCCCTCCAACCGTTTACTCTAGATGACAGTTTATCGATTTTGTGAAAAAGTGATCCTTTGTTGAGTTGAGGCGCTGTTTGAGTTCCCTTTTAAATATTATTTTGTAGAGAATTAGTTACCCTTCTACGGATATCAAACGCATATCATTTGACAAAGTCTGCTATAAGTTTTAGAAATTTCTTTCATTTTCGGCGCCGACTCATTCTCCCCCAACCCAATATATAGCTCTACACTTTGACACCCAAGCTCACCTTGTAGCATAAAGCAGCGCGAACAGCAGCGAAAGTAAAGTTAGACTACGCGGCAATACCACGTCATTATGGGAGGATGCTTTTATTGGAATAATTACGGTATCTGAAATACTTGACTAAAATCAGGTCAAGTGGACACTCGATGATGGGCCAAGCATTGACAATCAAGAGGGATGTTTGTTGAGGATTCATATAACGAAAATTGCCAAAAACGAGACCGATATCCCGAAAGTCACTTATCTTGAATCAACTTCTCAATCACGTTTTTCTTGCATCACTCAATTTCTGTTACTTTCTTTGCTTTATTTGGTTAGTTTGTGTTTCTTTTGATAAACATCTTTACAGAATTGCAATCTTGCACGCACAAAATTGTTAGAAAACTCTTTTATTACAGGTTTGACACAACCATTGCTGAATTATTTGGCAGCAGATTTAGTAGCAGAGACTTGCGTTATAGAGTGGCCATTCTTAAACAGATTTACACGAGAGACAACAAATAATCTTCTAATCCACTCGATGATTATTTGGCGATAGGTTTTGGAGACAAAAATTGTGATAAGACTGGTGAATGATGCGTGAAAACTTGCCAGGAATGTGGCCATTCCGGAGACTAAAAGATTGGCGCTTTGGTTGACTACAGAAGTTAGAAGATAGTTAGAAGAAGTTTGAAGTTAGAACTTAGAACTTAGAAGTCACTAATTGAAGTTAGAAGATGACTAGATCAGTCACGTAATCATGCTAAACTATTGTAAATTCGAAAAGAGAGACGTGGTAATCAAGAACACCGACATCCCGACAGTCACTTATCTTTAGTTGATCAAGGACGAGTCAAGAATAGACTCAAACTAAACTAGGTAATACCTAAAGATCTGGTAGTAATCCAGTAAGCAGCCTTGGTATCAAACTTATGTATAAATGCTTGAGATCACATAAATAATTCAAAGTAACTGACCAATATCAATAAAACTGACAAGCAGATCATTTTCAAACATATTCGCCATTGATACAACAACGCAACCGTACGGGAAAGTCAAACACGAAATGCTGGCAGTTCCCTAAATATTTGAAAGAATATAATTTGATTTACTGTTACCTGTAAAATAGTCATCCGGGTTAGGAAACGCTGAATTTCTTTCGTCCGTTGACTCATCGATTTTTTTGCCGGTTTGAAGAATGTCTGATACAGACTGTAAACTGCTATGCCAAGTGCACCGGCGACCAAGAGAAAACTGATTATAGCCATAGCTGTCCATATTGATTGAAAAGAATCTAATTGGGCTAAGTGATAGACATTGTGGAGATCGAATTTGTCACACGGAGAATCGATAAACGCTGAGCAAACCTAAAAAAGTTTTTTGGGTCTAGTCCGACAGACTCTTCAAGTTTTACTGTGATGCTTGGATCGCCAGTTCAGATCAGCTCAGGTCAGCCTGAAACCAGGGTGACATCTGGTTTCTGTCAAATCCAGGAACTTTTTACGACTTGGAGTAAAGCCAGCTCAGAAACCAAGAGACCGGAACCGAACCTGTCCTGGCTTACAGACCTTGGCTAGCACCAGGCCAGAGCAGGCAATACCAGATCATATACAGATCATACCATAATTGTCGCAACAAGAGAAAGTTCTGATTTTAAGGCAGACAAGAGCAAAAAAGACAAATTTTTAACTCAATAACATATTGTACATTAACAATTATAAATGAACTATCAAATTCGAATCGACCACCATTAGCATTTGAGCAGACTCGCAGGCGTTTCGGGAAGGCGTCAACGGTGGCGACCAAATAGGCTGCATCGAACTCTCCCCACGTTTTCAGCAGTGGTTTTGTTCAAACTTTCGATGTTTGGAGAACTTTGAACAAGCCGGCCATCCACCTAGAACGGTAAATCTCTTTTCATCGGTGCATAAGATATTGTGATGGTCGATTCCATTGAAGCGCATCCTGGTTTTTCTTGTAAGCGGTAAGTTTGAGCTTATTTTTGTGGATCCGACGCAATGAGGTGCTTGAAATCGCCATCTTCTTTGCTATCTGCTCTCAATTCTCGCTTGTTTCTAGAGGCATTCGAAAAAGTTGAGCCTGGTTTTTCTTGTAGGCGGTAAGTTTGAGCTTATTTTTGTGGATCCGACGCAATGAGGTGCTTGAAATCGCCATCTTCTTTGCTATTTGCCTTACCGACTGGTTTGGCTTCACCCGGATTTGGTCCCTCACTAGCTTAATGTTTGTCTTCGTGACAATAGTTGGGCGTCTACCGCTTCTTGGTGCATCAGCAATTGTTTCCGTAGCTTCGTAGCGTTGTATAGTGCGGAAAATGACACTTCTGTCGACTTTATGAATCTCCGGCGCCGAGACTCCTCATTTGTGCAATTCGATGATCGATTGTAGATGAGGATTTTCCATCCATTCTAAAAAAACAACGCATTTTATATGAAAGAACTCTCAATTATATTCGAAATATAATAAAAACACGAAAAAGAAATTGAGAAAAGCTTTTTGTTTTGAGTGATTTCTGAGCAGAGAAGCCAAAGCATCGATTCGAT